>JADBJO010010465.1:49681-72647 GCA_016801955.1 Conus betulinus | reverse complement strand
TCACTCTTCTCCAACTTCAGCCTTAGCTTTTCAGCCCTATAATGTGTATTTTGGTGGTCTGTCTCGTACAAGCAGCTGAGCTGATCACACAGGTCTGACAGTCTCAAAATCTTCTGCTGCTGAAGCACCTCTCTTTCAATTCTTAAACAGACTCCGTCAAATGCTGTCTTATGTGACGTTTTCCAGGTTTTCCTGATCTCTCTTTGACGCATCGTCTTTACTCTGCCATGCTGCAGGATCTCTGACATACTTCTTACGACAGGAAGGGTGATACTGTGCTTCACAGGCAAACAGGTCAAACCCTCTGATTCTGCACAATAGTTTCTCGGTTTTTTTTGTGCTCAGCAACTTCAAGAACTGTGCTCCATCCTTCACGTTCAAACTTGGATGTAGGTTCAGTTGTCCAAGCATTCTGTGATTTTTTTTTTTGCTATCAACCCCTCTTTGTTACAAAATATACAGTCTGGTTTGAAGATGATTGTTTCCACTGAGCCAGAAGAACGCCCAGACTGTCTGTGCTCTGGAGTTATTGTTTGTGATTCTGAAGATGGCTCCAGTCTATTAAGGTTTTTAGTGAACCCTTGGTAACAATCACGGTGGTAGCCGTATTCTGGCCGTAAATCATCTGGAATGCAGTTGCAAGCCTCTTCCATCCGATATGGAGAATCCAGTGGCTGCAATAGTCTTTTCTTGCAAATGTCATGAAGTTTTATCAGTCTATTCTGAGGTCCTTTGCAGTTAGATAGGTGACAAATGATCTCTTGTTAGAATCACTGAAATGAATGACACACACTTCACCAACAGGGCTGTCTTCATGTTTTCGCTTTCTTCCCGCCATGTTCAGTTGATCATTACACTAGAGGATTCATTCACCTGCACACAAAAAACAAACACAACACAAGAACAGTAGTAATACAAATCAACCATCTTTTGGTTAAGATGCAAATGCATGCGATTTCCAAGTAGTAGTGTTATTATTATTCATGTACATATGAATGTTGAAAATTTGTTAATTAAAAAAAAATAATCACAACATCTAGAACAGCAAATTGTATCATATTACTGCTGTATTCCACTACAATATATTCATTTTATTTTACAGCAATGCTTGTTGCAAATAACAAAAAATTTATTCTGTTTAAAGCGTGCTGTGTCGTTTTTTTCGAAATTGCACATTTAGGGGGTATAGGAGATATATGTTCCATTTTGTGCCTATAAAAACAGGACTAGGAAGCCCTAATTGGTCCTGAATGATCCAAAGGCATTGTTGTGTATGAAAACAACCCCCAAAAAGCCTTGCTTTCTATCATTTTCAATGTATCGCAGATGACATACAGTCCGTACCGTAAAAATGACGGTTTCAGTAGATAGCGCATCCCTGAAGCCAAGATATACTACATTGGACTACATAAAAGGCTTTTTTTAAGACGGCAAGTCATTGATTTAGTTACAAAAGTAACAGAAACGTGGATTTCTGGTCATTCACATGAGCTACATTTGACTTAAATTGATTATTGTGGTCAGCATACAAAGGGGGGGGGGGGGTACCCTTAAATCAAGGGCCATAACTCATAGTCCAAATGAGTTATTTTCTTGGGAACAACCAGAAACGTGTTCAGTGGTTCATAAGGTACATTGTGAATCCACTTAGGTTAAGTCCTACTGCGGGCGAGGTCCGCCACCCGTCCCTGGCTGGGGTCAGGTCCGGCACCTCCACCACCTCCAAACACTCCCACCCGTGCCCCGGTGTGAGACAGGCAAGCTGTCAACACACTCGGAACCACGTGCAGTTCTACAATAACTAAGGAGATTCACTTTAATCATGAAGTTGTAAACAGTAACCATTTTTTTTTAAAGTTTTGACTTTTAAATATTACTTTTCCTTTCTTTTCCCCATTCTTTTATAAAGAAATGTTACAGGTGTAACCACACTGGTTCTTATTTTCTTTTTTTAAAATACAAATGTTTTCTTTAATTTTACCCCAAAGATTTCACTTCTCTCAAGTTAAACACTAACGACGAAAATACCTCAACGATGCATCAGCCTTGCATCGGTCTTCAATCGCCGTAATCAAACAGATCATGCGACTCCCCCGGCTGGCGTAGAGCAAGTGATTATACAATTTTCTAGCTAAGTTAAATAACGCGTGCAGCGCTCCCAAGCAGTACTCACCCTGGCCACTACCAACAAACGACGCCGTACAATCACATGATCTCTTTTCTCTCAATACCCCAATACCTCTGACGTTTCAATCTTAAGACTGTTGATATACACAAAACAACATGTGCACACGACGCCTTCACACACATCCTGTGCGCATGACACCCCCCATCCTGGGGTAAAACATTTTGCCAATTTTTTTTTCCTGAAAAAAAAAAAACAAGGGACCAGTTCTCTTTGACACACGTGCAAAGTTAATAGCATATAAAATTCAACCAACCAAAAAATGGAAAACATATGGCAGGCATTATCCAAAAAAGAAGAAAACAAAACAAAACAAAACAAAACAAAACAAAGGACATCATGTCAGAGAACCAAGTCTGAGTTCCCAGGATTACATCAATAGCATAAACTAATAGTATCTTAAGTTTCTCAATCAATCGCTGTCCAAACAGTTGAAAGTCCATGTTGTATTGGACCAATACAGCACAATCTGTGATCACACACATAAGCAACCATTTAGACCTACAGCGTTGAAACATTTTTGCAAATGAATCACAATTCATTTGAAATAACGACATGAGAAAAAACACACAAAAGCAGCCATGCATCAAAATAATGTTTGTAATTGCACTAAAAATGGTTCAAATGATTGCCAAGCAATCCAGGCAAACATATTAATCATCACATAATCAAACATGGAAAGTATGGATTCTCAATACACAAATGACACTAAGGTAGATATGTTCATGTGTTACATTTATATGAGTATATAAATGACAACAACAGAAAAGAACTTTAATTTGGCACACCAATCATGTGTAAAAAAAAGTGTCATACTGACACACAATCTCAAGGTTAAACCCTTCACGTATTCCATCCAGCAGATGTGTCCGTAAAATAAACAGAAATGATTATCTAGTTATGCTTTAGATAATAGATCAGCCAACAGGTTGGACGTACATGGAATGGGTTCAAATGCGGAACCGAAATTCCTGCAGAGAGGGAGAGAGCCCATCGCAAGAGACGACTATTCCTGGTTTTCGATGTTTGCAGGAACGTCAACGGTCTATTGTCCGTTTGCAGGATGAACTCTCTCCCTGCCAGAAATCTTGCGAATTTTTTCGCAACCCCACAGAATGGCCAGGCACTCTCTATCAATCGTGGAGTACTTCCGCTGACTAGCGGAGAACTTCTTACTGGCATACTGAACCAGATGAAGAAGTCCATCTTTGTCTTGAAGGAGCACAGCTACCATGCCCTGCGAACTGGCATCTGTGCGGAGGATGAAATCCTCCGCAAGTGACGGTGGTAATAAACGAGAAAATGTTCAGCGTTATTTGTACATGTTCAAGAGCAGACTGACACTCTCTGGTCCAAATGATCTGTTTATTTTTGTCACCTTTGCAAATGGCAAAGGATAGGTTTCACATGAACGGGCACATCACTTGACAAAACAATGGCATGTGGTTCCACACCCTTCGCAGAACCAGGTTTGTCTGTGAGAATATCAGAAGAATCCTGCAGGATAGTTTGTAAGTCACCTTTCTGAGCCGACGTCAAATCGTCACAAACCACATCTTCGTATGTCTCTCAACGAACTATCAGAGTGGGTAATACAGATTAAGTGTCACAGTCAATGTCAGACAGCAAACCAACAGACGCAGTCTCTGTTCTGTTAAATGCAGTAGGTTTGTCCTGAAATGGAAAATCAACAACAGCATTCACAGGTTTTTTGAAAATTGGGTCTAGAACTGTTGCCTTGGGAAACAACGTTTGCATGAAATACGGTGTGGTCACTTTTCCTGGCAGTGTTCTTATCCGGGTGAGCAACCCGGTACTGATCCACCACACGGCACGTGTCCTCTGCTGTATTAATTCCCTCTCTCGTAGGAAAACGCACAAATCCTTGCTTACACTCTCCAGTAGTTGCTCTTTTAAAAGTAAATCTCGGAGATCTGTAAAGTCATGTATTGTCTGTGATAGATCAATCCATCTGTCTCAGTAGTGCGAGATACGGATGAGAAATGAGGGAAAAGACACTTTTGTCCGGGCGAACAGCACGGAATTTTTCCCGAAAGCCGTCAGCTGTGCACTGGAACTTCTTGAGCAGTTTCTCTTTCAATGTGTCCCAAGTAAAACCCACTTTTGCTGCTAATGTGTGGTACAGGTTCAGAGCACCCCCTTTAAATAAAGAAGCAATATATTATGTCCATTTTTCCTTTGGCCACCCGCAAGAAGTGGCATGACTTTCAAAACGGAAAAGGAACGAATCGATGTCGTCTTCGTGTTCGTCAAAAGGGGGAAGTTTGGGAATGTAGGTAGATTTAGGGTGAGTATTTTGAGCCTTAACAGAGGTGTCTAAACTAGTATCTTGTTTTGTTTTGGAGTAGTTTACTTTCTCTCTCTATCTCAAATTCCATTTGTTTCAGTTTGAATTCATGCTCACGCCTCTGTCTTTCCAATTCTCTTCCCTGCTTATCTCTTTCTGCTGCTAATCTCTCTCTCTCTGTAAGTCTGTGTTTCTCTGTTTCTTCTCAGCGTCTAATCTTTCCTTTTGAAATGCTCTTTCTCTCTCCCTCTCTACTACTCTCTCCTCTCTCTCTCTCTCTCTCTCTCTCTCTCTCTCTCTCTCTCTCTCTCTCTCTCTCTCTCTCTTCCCTATCCATACACTGTTGGACATATTCACCAAGTTTCTCGCCGGTATACCCAAGGCGAGTTGCTTAAATCCATGTATTTATCAAATGGATCCATGTTATAATATAACCAATGGTGTATCAAATTAGCAAGAGGTAATACTAAAAAAAAAACAACAGACAAATAATTACTTTTTTCATAAAAGTTAGAACATGAACATAGATATCAAGAAAATAGAAAATGCAAAATCATGAAACAAATGCGCACTCTAACACATTAAATGAATATGACAATCGACAAACAAACGGAATGACAGACAGTTAAAAAGGAGGGGCCCACGGAAATCTAACCAAGAAGCCTTAATAAAATATGCAGTGAATATATAAAGAAACTAGATAGGAGGTTACTGAAGAGAAAAGTAAGAATTGGAAGAAAAATGAGGTGAGCGGGAACTCAAGAGAGAGCAGAACCGGTACATAAAAGAAGGAAATGAGGCAAGGAAAAGAAAACCCTCAAATAGAACTCTAGAAGCAACTATCTCCCGTAAAGCTGGAGACGAGGTAACTAACGGAACAGAAAACAAAAACACAACAGCAGTAAACAAAAGTATAAATGGAATAATTGTTTTCAACAGGAAGAAACGTTTAAAAATATATATATACCCCAAACTCGAGGGAATAAAATGAAATCCTACTAGAAAATTTTGATTGGGATATGGGATCACACTCACTCACACTGGGGAGCGGACAAATTAGAATTCTTCCTACTGGGGCTAAAAGGAGTTCAAAACAATATTATCACGAAATTAAACTCTAGGGGTCCCAAAACAAAATTGTTAACTTGGGGTCCTTAAGTTGGGGTCACCACTGTCATGTTTCCCGGAGTCGTGCCACACACGATGCACCACCGCCAAAGCAAACTCCCCAAACGCGCGCAATATCTCCTTTCACCCAAGGCGCGTAAAATAAATACACAACACCGAAAAGTTTTTTTTCCTTCCCCTCCTCCTACTGGAGAACAAATACAATTACTAGATATACATTTCCAAATTACTTATCCACACCTCCTCTCCAATGGGGAGGCAACACAAAATAAACACAAACACATCTTCTCTCCACCAAGAAGGTAACACCTGGTACTGTTTCCCCTTCAACTGAAACATTCATAAATATGGGGGTTATGTCACTATCCATCATCACCGTATTTATACAATATACCATGATCTTGTAACTTCAGCACAGAAGATCAATCAAATCACGATTCACAACAGTTGAGGTTATATAATAGAGTCATAACATCATGGGGAATGCGCCATAGTCATTCTTCAACACAGGAGAATGCACCAAAGACATTCTTCATCCAGTTTCTTCAGTCCTGAATAAAACCACCAAAAACAGCTCTTTCCAGCCCAAAGGGGCGCTGCCTGGCGAATCCTCCTCCATGAGGAAGGGTACTGCGGGCGAGGTCCGCCACCCGTCCCTGGCTGGGGTCAGGTCCGGCACCTCCACCACCTCCAAACACTCCCACCCGTGCCCCGGTGTGAGACAGGCAAGCTGTCAACACACTCGGAACCACGTGCAGTTCTACAATAACTAAGGAGACTCACTTAATCATGAAGTTGTAAACAGTAACCTTTTCTTATAAGCTTTTACTTTAAATATTACTTTTCCTTTCTTTCCCCCATTCTTTTATAAAGAAATGTTACAGGTGTAACCACACTGGTTCTTATTCATTTTTCTTTTAAATACAAATGTTTTCTTTAATTTTTCCCCAAAGATTTCACTTCTCTCTAGTTAAACATTAATGACAAAAATACCTCAACGATGCATCAGCCTTGCATCGGTCTTCAATCGCCGTAATCAAACAGATCATGCGACTCCCCCGGCTGGCGTAGAGCAAGTGATTATACAATTTTCTAGCTAAGTTAAATAACGCGTGCAGCGCTCCCAAGCAGTACTCACCCTGGCCACTACCAACAAAACGACGCCGTACAATCACATGATCTCTTTTCTCTCAATACCCCAATACCTCTGACGTTCAATCTTAAGACTGTTGATATACACAAAACAACATGTGCACACGACACCTTCACACATCCTGTGCACACGACACTGATATTGAAAACAGCGTAAATCCTATCTGTCCTCCGGGATTATCTTTTGTCCACAATTTTTCAAAAGTCTTAACAGGAACAAATGAAATCAAGTCACCGTATCGCTTAAATTCTACCCCCTCGTTTGCGCGTGCTGAACAGGGCGATTCACTGAATGTGACTCGGTGGGTGTGACACTGCTGCCGTGTTGTCGCTGCTGTCGAACGGCAGTGCTCACAGCGGCCTGGTAACTCGCCTATCAGCTGTGTCAGTCGGTCACTGGGTCGACTTCGTTAAAGAGTGGTCTTTCTAAGGAATTAAGAACAGCTATACCCTTGATCTCAACAAGTATAATAGGAAAGATGTAGATGTTGATTTTTCTGTCTCAGTTTGCTCTGATACGAATGAAACTTTTCAGACTGGTCGTTTTTGTTGCGAGCATGGAAACAATGGTTCAATAGAGAGAGAGAGAGAGAGAGAGAGAGAGAGAGAGAGAGAGAACAATGAACAATGAACAACATTTTAATTCCTTCAGGCCACTAGCCCATAGAAACAGGGTCAAGGTGCAAAATCAGTATGTACGTAGAGATAAACATAAAAAAGAAAAGAAAAATGCCTTCATGCATCATATGAACAGCCGTTCAACAATCTGCCTACATTTGCATACATTCAATGACTAACTTTCTCTGACGAAGAGCATAGAAAACATACATTGCTAGTTTTTGCATAGGTATCATAGATCTGTTACGCAGAATATCAACATAACGCTGTCCGATTCCGGCCAAATATTTGGATCTGATTTCATTATACAAAGGACAACAATGTACAAAATGATTTTCATCTTCAGTTATTTTACAGGCAGGACATAAAAAGTTAACATTTTCACAGAATGTTTTTCTAAAGGTCGATCCATTTATTGGTAACACACCAGTTCTTAATTTAATGATCCCGTCCCGGAAACATCTTATATCTAGAAATTGGAAATAAGATTCACTTTCAAATGATCTTTTAAAGAGCCTGTAGGTGCTGTATATATCCTTGCTCATAACAGATGCATTCCATTCTTGCATATAGTTATCTTTCAGTCGTTGTTTGAACAAAGACACAAATGAAATTTCACACCCTACTCCTTGGTTTAACCACGCATCCCCAAACCCCATTCTGCACAAAATATTTCTTACTAAACTAGCCCTGCACGTTTTACTTCTGTCATCTAAATTCTTCAGCATGATATACGACAGTATTGGAAGTCTTGTAGTGTCCATCTTCAAGATCTTAAGCCAGTACTTAATACATCTCACAGAACTATTAACGAACAATGGGTATCGCCCGATCTCACCATAAACGAATTTATTTGGTACTTTTAAAGGGACTTTCAAAAACCGCTTACATGCACATGTGTGTACTTTTTCAATATTATGCATTCTATTTAGGCCCCACATTTCAGCTGCATACATTAATATAGGTTGCACCTGAGAATAAAAAATTCTAAAGAAACAGGTTTTGAAATATCATGAAGTCTGCTGATATGTTTCACGCATTCAATACAAGCTCTCTTCTGCCTTTTACTGCCAGGGCATCGACGCATTTCTGCAAGCTCATTTTCGTCGTAAAGACAAAAACCAAATAATTATATTCATTTACGACTTCCAAGGTATTGCCGTCCAAAGTCCATTTATCGCTCTTGCCCAAAAATCCCCCTTTCTGAAAAACCAAAATTTTTGTTTTATCTCTATTTATATTCAAAAAAAAAAGTTTTTTTTACAAGCATCATTTAAAATATCAATTTGATTCTGAAGACCTCTTGCAGTGATGGACAAAAGGACAATGTCATCTGCAAACAAAAGCAGGAATAGTTCATCAAGACCAGGTAAAAGTTGAACACCATGTATACCATATTCAGCCACGGCTGCCGCAATTTCGTTGATAAAAATTGAAAAAAGTTCAGGGCTAAGTATACAGCCTTGTCTCAAACCAACAGGACATTCGAAAAATTCTGTCAAATGATCATCAATCCTTACACACGAAACTACAGAGTTATATATTGCCATAACAGCCTTCATAAATTTACCATGTATCCCATTTTTCAGTAGAATTTCAAACAAAGGTCCATGTTGCACCGAGTCAAATGCCTTTTTAAGATCTACAAAAACACATAGAGTTTGCCTCCTCTTTTTGAAAAGCACTTTTCAATAATTGCGTTCAAAGTAAAAATATGATCAAAAGTAGAATATCCCTTTCTAAATCCTGCCTGAGACTCTGTTAACGTTCTGTTTGTTTCAATCCACTTTACAAGTCTTTGATTTAAAATGATAGTATAACATTTGCTCATCAAGCTTAACAAGGAAACTCCTCTGTAATTGTCTGGCTGAGTTTTGTCACCTTTTTTAAAGATTGGCACAATGATAGCTTTTTTGTCAATCTTCAAGGTATGAACCGTTATCAAATAAAGTATTGAATAAGTTCGTCATAAAAGCAGCTGACAAATCGCTACATAATTTTAACATTTCTGGAACTATTCTGTCGATTCCACAGGCTTTCCCATTTTTCAATTTACGTACAGCCTCAAAAATGTCCCTTTCAGTAATAGGTAAATTCAGATCATCACAATTTGAATCAAGATTTTCAAAGCTAAAATCGCATGTTTTAATATCTGGAACATTGAAAAGTTTCGCAAAATGATCAAACCACTGTTGGTCTGATATTTCTGAGCAAATACCAGTTCTTCTTTTACCTGAAACACATCTAATCTCTCTCCAGAATGATTTGCTATCTTTACCAAGGGAAGCAAGCTGTCTTGCTTTTTTTTCCGTTTAAAACTACGTCTTTTTGTTTAATCAACGCCTTATAATCCTTCCGATCTTGAACGTATTGCCTTCGTTCGTCAGGCTGTTTTATTTGTCTAAACACAGTTAAAGACTGTCTAGTTTTTTTTTTTTCTGAGATTGTTTACATTGACTGTCATACCAATGCGGGAGTCTGGCATTATCACCGACATAAATGCGCTTCATCATGCAATTGCTGGAAGAAACTAAGGCACCAGAAAACAATCTCACAGCTTGATTAATATCGCTGTCAATTAATGCGAAAGCTTGGGAACACATGTTTTGAATTTCAGCTGTGTTAAGACTGTCAAGAACCTGTTGCTCCAAGGTTGGATTCCATACTTGTTTTTTCCATCCATTTAACTCCCGTCGTATTTTTATCACTCACAGTTTTTTATACCATCACTTAAAGATTCGGTTACATACAATTCAATGCAAACAGGAGAGTGCGTTGAGTCAATGGATGGCAGAACACGCAATGAGCTGACACACTGCTGCAGACATATATCCCTGGAAGTTATAAAATAATCGATAGTGCTACTACCCCCACTTGAAACAAAAGTGAATGAATCATCAAACCGATAATGACTAAGACCATTGACAATAACGCACTCGAACGACATACATAGATTGAGTAAATCTTTTCCAAAATTGTTAACTTCTTTATCGTCAGAGCTTCTCTTAAATATATAGTTTACCTGGTCTGCAGTGCGCAATGTTTTTCCCACACATTATTATGAGGGAGCTCATCATTTAACATCGCATTCTCACATCCAGTCCTCGCATTCAAATCACCACAAATCATAACATAAAAATCTTTAAATTTTTCATATAAATCCATTAAACATTGTTCGATGATCTCTATTCCAACACCTTGACGTGACCGTCTCCAGAACCTACTATCATTAGGGTGAATATATGTACAAATCAGAAATACTGATTTATTTGTCCCTATCAGTCTTCCGTCCAGTTTCAAAATAATCATTTTTTCTAAGTTAGTATCAATTCTTTCCACAAATCCTGCTAACGTTTTCGAACAAACACGATCACTCCTCCCGAATATCGCCCTTGATGTGATAAATTTTATAGCTCTAGAGACAAACACATCATAGTTACTAAAAGGTGTGCATGAAATTGTGTTTGAATAAACAAAAGTTTCATTTAGAGCGAAAAATTTCAAAAGATAACATTGTTGAAATAACATCAGGGATGTCCAACTTCTGCAACCAACCGTCACAGTTTCCACGTACAAATGTTTATAACTTTATTCTCCGGGCTTCGGCCAAACCGTCATCTTTTTGTTTTACCACCCTCACCCCCCCCACGCCCAACCCCACTAGCACTCCTTTCCTTACCCCCACCGATTTTCACCGCTTCCCCTGCCTTGTCGGTCTCCAGCCCGCCCACCCCTTCCTCCCCGCGCTTGTGTATTGCCTGGCTTCATCCACAGGTGTAACGTGTTGGAATTCACACTGTCACGCCTATCTTTTACGCCTGGTCTACTTTGTGTTGACAAGCCCGAACTTTGGCGTGTCTTCACCGGGCTATAAGATTGCTCTGCAATGCTGCTATGCTGCCGTGTTGACCGTGCAGCTTCCTGTTTTGACCCTTGACCCGTCATCGTCTTCTCACTCGACGGCCAGTGCTTCGTTTGATTAGCACTTGGGTACTCCGCCGTAGGGAGAATATAGAGACTTCTACTGCTGTCGTCGTCGTTGCCGTCGCTTAGTTTTGAGAGTGGGGGGATGGGGGGAGGGGGGAAGGGGGGGAAAGGTATCCTCAGATAGAGGATCAGTCACTCCGTCCTTCTCCGATGATGGGTGATATTCATTTCCAGCTACCCGCTTCCTGTTTAGTCTGGTTTCCACTGATTCTCTGACTTCTTCATCTGGTCTCCTCCTGATTCTGCTAACGTTCATCACCATTTCCTTCCGATGTCGTATGTGTAGACACCTTCCTCACTAATCAGTTTGTCAAATTTAATTTGTACCTTCTGACCACTATCGTACAGCTGGTTTGCTTTCTCTCTAAGTCCTTGTCTTTTCCTGCGCACAATCTCTGAATAATCTTCCCTGACAAAAACACATTTTGATAACTGTCTGAATTCTTCAATTTTTTTGCATTCTTAACAACCGTAGTCTTGTCTTTATATGATAGGAATTTGGCTATCACTGCATCTCCTCTTCCAATTCTATGTGCTCTTTCAATGGCTATCTCCCCCTCAAGTCCCATTCCCTCTCTGATCACAGATCTCACCTTCAGTTCACACTCCCCCATTTTCTTGGGCCTTCACTTTCTTGATGCCAAAAAACAAGAGGTTGTTCCTCCTGCTGTGATTTTCTAGAGAATCACATTTATTTCTCAGCAAGTCAACAATCTCTTTCTTCAGACTGTCATTTTTCTTCCTGCACGCTCTCACACTGTAGTCTCATGAGGTTCAACTCCTCCTCAATCTGTTTCTGTCTGCTTTCCACCCTTCCAAGCAAATCAGACAAATTATCACTTACTTGTTGCATTTTGGTCTCTAACCTTTCAGCCTGATTAGCTTGTGTTGATCTCATTTTCTCATGCTCTAATGCTTGCTGTTTCTTTCAATTCTCTAGTAGCCTCTATCATTGCATCACTGATACCGTCTCTGATACACTGGTACATACCGTGCATGAGGCTTCTCTCATGATCAGTTTCCATGGGCGAAGAATCAGGTGGCCCAAACGAAGCTTGGGTGTCAGCACCCACTAGGTCTATCCTTCCGGTGTCCTGTTCTGTCCCTGCCCTCTGTGGTGAATCCGATCCAGGATTGGGCTCAACGTCACCACAAGACAACAGAAACAAGCACATGAAGACTACTGCAATAGCTGTCAGCATCCCAAAGCGACCAGGTCTGCACACGGACTCATCACAGCGTTTTGAACAAACTGTCCTGCCACAAAACAGGTTCACACAGTGATCGAGAAGCGAATGTAGTGTTTTGCCATTGTACCACATCCTTGCCACAGCAGCAGAATACCAACAGAGTGTTTGATGCAGGATTTTTTTCGTAAAATATTTGACAGTACAAAAATGAACCTGCCTGTAGACTGCCTATGTTGTTGGAGACAGGTTGGAATGGTGCAGATCTTCCCCACCTTGCTTGGGACAACGTAGTAGTACTTTTTTACTTTCAAGACTCAGCGGAACAAAAACACGTCGCCATGTTGTTACATCCCGACCTTGACCGAGAGAGAGAGACAGAGAGAGAGAGAGAGAGAGAGAGAGAGAGAGATTCATAACAGCTGACTGCCATATGTAATTATCACATTTTTGCATTATATAACATTTCTCATCGTTAGGCAGTTCTTGTAATTATCACATTTG
This sequence comes from Conus betulinus, assembly GCA_016801955.1. Lineage (NCBI taxonomy): Eukaryota > Metazoa > Mollusca > Gastropoda > Neogastropoda > Conidae > Conus > Conus betulinus. The sequence goes on along the minus strand of JADBJO010010465.1, from coordinate 59,578 downwards.
TGCATGATATAAAATTTCTCAAAGGTAGGCAGTTCTTAGTTCGGATTGGCCCCAGCTCTCTGTTGCACTGTTGTTAATGTAAATAGATTGTAAATGAACGCGGACTTTTGAAATATCATGCACTAATGAACACACGCGCACTACACACACACACACACACACACACACACACACACACACACACACACACATACACACACACAGAGTTTTTTTTTTTTTTCCCGTTCTCTCTCTCTCTCTCTCTCTCTCTCTCTCTCTCTCTCTCTCTCTCTCTCTCTCTCTCTCTCTCTTATCTTTTCGTTCTCTCTCCTCTTATTCTCTCGTCCTCTTTCTCTCTCTTTCCCCCCGTTCTTTCACTCTCTCTCTTTCCCGTTCTCTTTCTCCCGCCTCCTTTTCCCGTTCTCTTTCTTTCTTCTTCCCTTTTTTCCTCTTTTTTTTCTTTCTCTCTCTTCTTCCCGTTCCCTTTGTGTTTTCTTGGCCTTGATTACACGGGACCAGTTCTCATCTACATACGCTTTCAGTTCCGGAGCCTTTAGCCCTAAAGCTCTTCCGTCCTCTATGAGGTCCATCTTTTTCAGGGGACCCATTGCCTCAGCACCCTCTCTTCAGTCGACATTTTGAAGGTATCTAACCGTCGATCAGATAGCTATCACAGCTACACAAACAAGCGAGATAACCAACGCTCTCCCGTAAGCGATCAAATGGGAGGCACTCTGCATGCCACAGGCCCTATGGCATATATAGCCCTACTCGATCAAATAGTTGCTACACACAATAAACCGCAACAGCAACCAAATTAAGCAAGTTCAAACAAAAGGACACAGCCATGAACAATTCAAGGCAATCGAAACATAACTAGGGTCTTCCCGGTACGAAAGAAGAAAAATATAATCTAGGTTTTCACAATTACGACAAATTCAAAATTCCTTCGTAACTTGAACAAAACCAAGAATTAAAATCACTTGTTGCTCATTTATGTCCATCCTGGACGACAGTCCCCAGTTTGGGGAGGGTCTCCCACGTTATCCTTTGTTTTTAAAATATGATTATCACAAACGGGATGTAGGGTGGTATGGCCAGAAGCATTTACGTCTTCCCAACCAAATCGCGCTCTCGCATACACACACGGACTCTGTCCCTCACATCGGGTCCCCACAAAGGTGACGGGAAATCAATAGCATTTCATAGAAATAAACAAGTTTTATTTAGCTTGACTCCGAGCCCCCACTAGTCACTACACAACACACTTATCTGTATCATACAAAGATGAGAGATAGGAAAGAGAAAGAAAAAAGATAAAGCAGTTTGGGTTATAAAAATTAGAACTGGAACGAGAGGTGGATGCAAAACCTCAGAATAACTTTGCACAACATACAACATGTCAGTCCTTTGATCAATATGCCAAAGTTTGATGGTAAACCGGACCATTTAGAGGATTTCTTTTCACAGTTTGAAAGGATTGCCAAAGCTCAGGGCTTACTCGAAGAACGGCGGGCAACAAATTTGTCCGCACTTCTGACACGTAAAGCTAGGTATGCTTTTTTTTCTGCTTACCACAGGAAACACAGACGGATCATGAGTCGGTACGCTACGCTTTGTTTCAGAGGTACCAGGTAACCCCCGATAGATACAGGAAATTGTTCAGAGAAGCCTGAGAAACTCAGGTGAGACACATGTCGCCTTAGGGTTCTTTTTGATAAATGTATAAGGTTAGGAAACATTGAACAAACTTTAGAATCTTTGGGGGAGGAGATCGTTAAAGAGCAAATTCTCTTCATATTTCGGGAAGACCTCACTGTATGTTTAGCAGAAAGAGAATAAGGAAGGCTAGAAGAGTTAGTGAGGGTTGCAGACAGGTATTAATGTGTCCATGATCAGCATTATATAGTAAAGGGATCGAACCAGTCGTCCCGTAATGCTCAAACCACACAGTCAGAAAGTGATTCGCCGACTCTCTACACAAAAGGAGGCGAGACTGCAATTAGATTCTAGGCATATGCTAGGCGGATTCTAAGACCCATGGCAACAGTGGGACTCAACAAAATATTAGGTGGAAGCACACATGTTTTACGTGTGGGCAAGAGGGTTATATCGTCAAGGAATTTTGTGGGTTGCAAACACATTCAGTTGTGTTGCCGTTAATACGATTTATCAGGAAGGCAGAGTACCACCATCACTACTACAGCAGTTGTAAACAGGAAGCCGGTGACCTGCTTGTTAGATACAGGACTGACTCTGGCGGCAATGGTAGAATCAAGTTTAGTGAGAGACACAGACTACAGAGGGGAAAACCACCTGCTTGCAATACGCAGACGGAAGAGTTAATCGGCTACCTTTGGCTCGTGTCAAGATATGGAAGGATTTGGTTAGAGGTACCCTAATCGCAGCAATTCAAAAGAATTCTCCCTATCCAGCTTTGTTAGTGGGGTAAGTACATCCTCCCAAAGCCTAACCAGTCTGTCAGCCAAGTAGGGAAAGCATGTGTAGTGCAGGGTTGGAACTACTACAGGAAAATAAACAGAAAGCAGGTGACGTGCACAGGCGCCGCTGGTAGTAGAGCTAGCGTAGGCCATGAAGATGGTTGTGGCAGTGGTGCAGTGGAGCATGAAGTCGGTCGTAGTGTGATAGTTTAGTAGGCCGTCGTGGTGATGCCGTATGCCATTGAGGTGGGCGGAGTGGTGGTGCCGTAGGCCATGGAGGTGGCCGTAGTGGTGGTGCCGTAGGCCATGGAGGTGGCCGGAGTGGTGGTGCCGTAGGCCATGGAGGTGCCTGTGGTGGCGGTGCCGTAAGCCATGGAAGGGCCGTCGTGGCCGTGCCGCAGGCCGTGGAGGGCCGTAGTGGAGGTGCCGTAGGCCATGGAAGGGCCGTCGTGTGGCCGTGCCGTAGGCCGTGCAGGGGCCGTAGTGGCGGTGCCGTAAGCCATGGAAGGGCCGCCGTGGCCGTGCCGTAGGCCGTGGAGGGGCCGTAGTGGAGGTGCCGTAGGCCATGCAGTTGGCCGTATCGGCGGTGCCGTAGGCCATGGAGGTGGCCATAGTGGCCGTGCCATAGGCCATGGAGGTGGCCGTAGTGGCGGTGCCATAGGCCATGGAGGTGGCCGTAGTGGCGGTGCCGTAGGCCATGGAGGTGGCCGGAGTGGCGGTGCTATAGGCCATGGAGGTGGCCGTAGTGCCTGTGCCATAGGCCATGGAGGTGGCCGTAGTGGAGGTGCCGTAGGCCATGGAAGTGGCCGTAGTGGCTGTGCCGTAGGCCAGAGAGGTGGCCAGAGTGGCGGTGCCAAAGGCCATGGAGGTGACTGTAGTGGTGGTGCTGTAAGCCATGGAGATGTCCGTTGTGGAGGTGCCGTAGGCCATGGAGGTGGCCGCAGTGGAGATGCCGTAGGGCATGGATGTGGCCATAGTGGCAGTGCGCTAGGCCATGTAGGTGGCCGTAGTGGCGGTGCCGTAAGCCATGGAGATGGCCGTAGTGGCGGTGCCGTAGGCCATGGAGGTGGCCGCAGTGGCCGTGCCGTAGGCCATGGAGGTGGCCAAACTGGCAGTGCCGTAGTCCATGGAGGTGGCCGTAGTGGCGGTACCGTAGGCCAGAGAGGTGGCCCGAGTGGTGGTGCCAAAGGTCATGGAGGTGGCCGGAGTGTGTGGTGCCGTAAGCCATGGACATGGCCGAAGTAAAGGTGCCGTAGGCCATGGAGGTGGCCGCAGTGGAGGTGCCGTAGGGCATGGATGTGGCCATAGTGGCAGTGCGCTAGGCCATGTAGGTGGTCGTAGTGGCGGTGCTGTAAGCCATGGAGATGGCCGTAGTGGCCGTGCCGTAGGCCATGGAGGTGGCTGCAGTGGCCGTGCCGTAAGGGAGGTGGCCATAATGGCAGTGCCGTAGGCCATGGAGGTGGCCGTAGTGGCGGTGCCGTAGGCCAGAGAGGTGGCCAGAGTGGCGGTGCCAAAGGCCATGGAGGTGGCCGTAGTGGTGGTGCCGTAAGCCATGGACATGGCCGTAGTAAAGGTGCCGTAGGCCATGGATGTGGCAGCAGTGGAGGTGCCGTAGGGCATGGATGTGGCCATAGTGGCAGTGCGCTAGGCCATGTAGGTGGCCGTAGTGGCGGTGCCGTAAGCCATGGAGATGGCCGTAGTAGCGGTGCCGTAGGCCATGGAGGTGGCGGCAGTGGCCGTGCCGTAGGCCATGGAGGTGGCCATAATGGCAGTGCCGTAGGCCATGGAGGTGGCCGTAGTGGCGGTGCCGTAGGCCAGAGAGGTGGCCGGAGTGGCGGTGCCGTAGGCCATGGAGGTGGCCGCAGTGGAGGTGCCGTAGGGCATGGATGTGGCCATAGTTGCAGTACGCTAGGCCATGGAGGTGGCCGTAGTGGCGTGCCGTAAGCCATGGAGATGGCTGTAGTGGCGGTGCCGTAGGCCATGGAGGTGGTCATAGTGGCCGTGCCATAGGCCATGGAGGTGGCCGTAGTGGCTGTGCCATAGGCCATGGAGGTGGCCGTAGTGGAGGTGCCGTAGGCCATGGAGGTGGCTGCAGTGGCCGTGCCGTAGGCCATGGAGGTGGCCAAAATGGCAGTGCCGTAGGCCATGGAGGTGGCCGTAGTGGCGGTGCCGTAGGCCAGAGAGGTGGCCGGAGTGGCGGTGCCAAAGGCCATGGAGGTGGCCGCAGTGGAGGTGCCGTAGGGCATGGATGTGGCCATAGTTGCAGTACGCTAGGCCATGGAGGTGGCCGTAGTGGCGGTGCCGTAAGCCATGGAGATGGCTGTAATGGCGGTGCCGTAGGCCATGGAGGTGGTCATAGTGGCCGTGCCATAGGCCATGGAGGTGGCCGTAGTGGTGGTGCCGTAGGGCATGGATATAGCTGTAGTGGTGGTGCCATAGGCTATGGAGGTGGCCGTAGTGGCGGTGCCATAGGCCATGGAGGTGGCCGTAGTGGCTGTGCCATAGGCATGGGGGTGGCCATAGTGGCGTGCTGTAGGCCATGGAGGTGGCCGTAGTGGCTGTGCCATAGGCCATGGAGGTGGCCGTAGTGGAGGTGCCGTAGACCATGGAGGTGGCCAAACTGGCAGTGCCGTAGGCCATGGAGGTGGCCGTAGTGGCGGTGCCGTAGGCCAGAGAGGTGGCCGGAGTGGCGGTGCAAAGGCCATGGAGGTGGCCGTAGTGGTGGTGCCGTAGGCATGGACATGGCCGTAGTAAAGGTGCCGTAGGCCATGGAGGTGGCCGCAGTGGAAGTGCCGTAGGCCATGGAGGTGGCCATAGTGGCAGTGCGCTAGGCGATGGAGGTGGACGTCGTGGCGGTGCCGTAGGCCATGGAGATGGCTGTAGTGGCGGTGCCGTAAGCCATGGAGGTGGCCATAGTGGCCGTGCCATAGGCCATGGAGGTGGCTTTAGTGGCTGTGCCATAGGCCATGGAGGTGGCCGTAGTGGAGGTGCCGTAGGCCATGAAGGTGGTCGTAGTGGCGGTGCCATAGGCCATGGAGGTGGCCGTAGTGGCGGTGCCGTAGGCCATGGAGGTGGCCGGAGTGGCGGTGCTATAGGCCATGGAGGCGGCCGTAGTGGTGGTGCCGTAGGCCAGAGAGATGGCCGGAGTGGCGGTGCCACTTCCCTGGCCTGCAGCACAGCCACTCCAGCCACATCCATGGCCAATGGCACACCACTACGGCCACCCTCTATGACCTATGGCACTGCCACTATGGCCACGTTCATGGCCTATGGCATGGCCACTACGGCCGACTCTATGGACTACGGCACTGCCACTATTGCACTGCCACTACGGCACCGCCAGTAGTATGGCCGTAGTAAAGGTGCCGTTGGCCATGGAGGTGCCGCAGTGGAGGAGCCGTAGGCCGTGGAGTGGCCAAAGTGACAGTGCGCTAGGCGATGGAGGTGGACGTAGTGGCAGTGCCGTAAGCCATGGAGATGGCTGTAGTGGCGGTGCCGTAGGCCATGGAGGTGGCCGCAGTGGAGGTGCCGTAGGCCATGGAGGTGGCCATAGTGGTGGTGCCATAGGCCATGGAGGTGGCCGTAGTGGCGGTGCCAAAGGCCATGGAGGTGGCCGTAGTGGTGGTGCCGAAGGCCATGGAGGTGGCCATAGTGGCGGTGCCGTAGTGGCAGTGCAATAGTAGCAGTGCCGTAGTCCATGGAGTCGGCTGTAGTGGCCATGCCATAGGCCATGAACGTGGCCATAGTGGCAGTGCCATAGGTCATGGAGGTGGCCGTAGTGGTGGTGCCATTGGCCATGGATGTGGCTGGAGTGGCGGTGCTGCAGGCCAGGGAAGTGGCCGGAGCGGCGGAGCCGAAGGCCATGGAAGTGGCATAGTGGCGGTGCCGTAAGACATGGAGGTGGCCGTAGCGGCGGTCCCGTAGGCCAGGGAGGTGGCCGGAGTGGCGGTGCCGAAGGCCATGGCAGTAGCGTAGCGGCGGTGCCATAGGCCATGGAGCTGGCCGTAGTGGCAGTGCCGTAGGCCATGGAGGTGGCTGTAGTGGCGGTGCCGTAGGCCATGGAGGTGGCTGTAGTGGAGGTGCCATAGGCCATAGAGGTGGCCGTAGCGGAGGTGCCGTAGGCCATGGAAGTGGTCATAGTGGCGGTGCCATAGGCCTTGGAGGTGGCCGTAGTGGCTGTGCCATAGGCCATGGATGTGGCTGTAGTGGCGGTGCCATAGGCCATGGAGGTGGCCGTAGTGTAGGTGCTGTAGGCCATGGAGGTGGCCGTAGTGGCAGTGCCGTAGTCCATGGAGGTGGCCGTAGTGGGCCATGCCATAAGCCATGAACGTGGCCGTGGTGGCAGTTCCATAGGTCATGGAAGTGACGTAGTGGCGGTGCCGTAAGCCTTGGAGGTACCCATAGTGGCGGTGCCCTAAGCCAGGGAGGTGGCCGGAGTGGCGGTGCCGAAGGCCATGGAAGTGGCGTAGCGGCGGTACCATAGGCCATGGAGTTGGGCGTAGTGGAAGTGCCGTAGGCCATTGAGGTGGCTGTGGTGGCGGTGCCGTAGGCCATGGAGGTGGCCGTAGTGGAGGTGCCACAGGCCATGGAGGTGGCCATAGTGGAGGTGCTGTAGGCCATGGAGGTGGCCCATTGTGCAGTGCCGTAGGCCATGGAGGTGGCCGTAGTGGCCGTGCCATAGGCAATGAACGTGGTCGTAGTGGCAGTGCCATAGGTCATGGAGGTGGCCGTAGTGGTGGTGCCATAGGCCATGGATGTGGCTGGAGTCGCGGTGTCGCAGGCCATGGAAGTGGCCGGATTGGCGGTGCCGAAGGCCATGGAAGTGGCGTAGTGGCGGTGCCATAGGCCATGGAGCTGGCCGTAGTGGCGGTGCCGTAGGCCATGGAGGTGGCCGTAGTGGCGGTGCCATAGGCCATGGAGCTGGAGGTGGCCGTAGTGGAAGTGCCGTAGGCCATGAAGCTGGAGGTGGCCATAGTGGCGCTGCCATAGGCCATGGAGGTGGCCACAGAGGCAGTGCCATAGGCCATGGAGGTGGCCGTAGTGGTGGTGCCGTAGGGCATGGATATAGTTGTAGTGGTGGTGCCATAGGCCATGGAGGTGGCCGTAGTGGCGGTGCCATAGTGCCATGGAGGTGGCCGTAGTGGCTGTGCCATAGGCCATGGGGTGGCCATAGTGGCGGTGCTGTAGCCATGGAAGTGGCCATAGTGGCTGTGCCATAGGCCATGGAGGTGGCCGTAGTGGAGGTGCTGTAGGCCATGGAGGTGGCCGTAGTGGCGGTGCTATAGGCCATGGAGGTGGCCATAGTGGAGGTGCCATAGGCCATGGAGGTGGCTGTAGTGGCCATGCCATAGGCCATGGAGGTGGCTGTAGTGGCGGTGCCATAGGCCATGCAGGTGGCCGTAGTGGCGGTGCCATAGGCCATGGAGGTGGCTGTAGTGGCGGTGCCATAGGCCATGCAGGTCGCCGTAGTGGCGGTGCCGTATGGCATGTATGTGGCTGTAGTGGCGGTGCCGTAGGGAACGGAGGTGGCCGTAGTGGAGATGTTGTAGGCCATGAACGTGGTCGTCGTGGCAGTGGCAGTGCCATAGGTCATACAGGTGGCCGTAGTGGTGGTGCCATAGGCCATGGATGTGGCTGGAGTCGCGGTGTCGCAGGCCAGGGAAGTGGCCGTAGTGGCGGTGCCGTAAGCCAGGAAGTGGCCGGAGTGGCGGTGCCGTAGGCCATGGAGGTGGCCGTAGTGGCGGTGCCATAGGCCATGGAGGTGGCCGTAGTGGAGGTGCCGTAGGCCATGGAGGTGGCCGTAATGGCGCTGCCATAGGCCATGGAGGTGGCCGTAGTGGCGGTGCTATAGGCCATGGAGGTGGCCGTAGTGGTGGTGCCGTAGGGCAAGGATGTGGCTGTAGTGGCGGTGCTGTAGGCCATGGAGGTGGCCATAGTGGCTGTGCCATAGGCCATGGAGGTAGCCGTAGTGGAGGTGCTGGAGGCCATGGAGGTGGCCGTAGTGGAGGTGCCATAGGCCATGGAGGTGGCCGTAGTGGAGGTGCCATAGGCCATGGAGGTCGCCATAGTGGCCATGCCATAGGCCATGGAGGTGGCCGTAGTGGCGGTGCCATAGGCCATGGAGGTGGCCATAGTGGAGGTGCCATAGGCCATGGAGGTGACCGTAGTGGCGGTGCCATAGGCCATGGAGGTGGCCGTAGTGGCGGTGCCATAGGCCATGGAGGTGGCCGTAGTGGCGGTGCCGTAGGGCATGTATGTGGCTGTAGCGGCGGTGCCGTAGGCCACGAGGCGGCCGTAGTGGAGGTGCCGTAGGCCAGGGAGGGGGCCGAGATGGCCATATAGGTGGCCCTAATGGTGGTTCAAAAGGTTGTTGGCGTTGCCATGGCAATAAGAAATGTAGGAACTATGGTGGCGGAACTTTGGGTCGGGACCAAGAGAGACCACGGAGTAACTGGAACCAGGGAGGCTATACAACTAATAGCAAGAAGGCCAAAGTGACCAGCCATCGTTAGAAAAGGGAAAGATAATCGATTCAAAGGAACAAACAAGCCAGTGTCGGAAAACGGTAAAGAAATCAGGCCCAGCAAACAGTGGGCATGGGCACTGAGCGGGATTCAAACCAAGGATGTCCCACAGAAAGAAGAAAAAAGCGGTTCCCATAAGATGACTGAGGGGTCATCTGGTATATGTCGAGGGAAAAATGATCGTCGTCACAGTGAATGGGTGCGACAGCCCATTTCACGTGATCCGGGAAATGCAGACCCCGAGGCGATGGAAGCCAGCGGACTAAATGCCTGAAAAATTTGCTGAACAAGCTAGAATAAGATTTTCACCGGCTCCTTTAAGGACTAAAATGTGTGAATGGTGCACTGGATTGCAGCCAAAGCCGGGAATGCGCGGACCGTCTGTCCCAGGTAGGATTGGCGAGCCACAAACTACAGTCAAGATTGGGAGGGGCAGAAGTAGGTCAAGGGTACGAGTAATGCCTACGGGTGGTGTTGTTTTGGTAGCCCTAAGACCTTTCTCTTAAATTATTAATTTATTTATATGTCAGTTTTAAATCATGCGCAGTGTGGTCTTGAAACTTAGCGGATGAACTTTGCATTTGTTCATGTCATATTAAATATTATGAAATCACATTCAGGAAATTTTTTTTATGCAAATGAATAGGTCACGCCATAATAAGCTCTACTTGAACCAAAATGTTCGATAATGACAAGCGCTGTGTTTGGAAATGAAATATTCACCCATGCACTGCAATCTTAGAGTGCACCACGTATGATAAAGTGAAAGCGCGTGCGCACAAAGTGTGAACAGAAGGAGGGAAACGTTAACTTAGGTGTTATGCCCACTTAGTGAAGCTGGAGTGTTTTAAAGCATCTATCAGTTCATCCGTGGAGATGACGAGGACCATTTCAGGCATCTGGGGTTGAGGGAGGTGAGATGATTTGTGGATACGCAAGTGACCGATCAATCT
>JADBJO010010465.1:44681-47181 GCA_016801955.1 Conus betulinus | reverse complement strand
GTCTCTTATCACCCCCCCCCCCCCCCACCCCCCGCCCTCCTCATCTGCAATATTCGTATTCGAGAGATCAATGCCCCCTGACTCCTCCCAGTTGTCACGTCATGGAGTAGACACTGAAGCATCAGAGATCGCTCCTTAATAACATCCTCCACTTGCTGAGGAGGTTCTATGTGGCTGAAGCACTGTAAGGTGGTGAAGGACAGGTATGACCTCTTTCTGAAGATGTCCCACGAAAAGTGAACAGACCTAAGTCAGGGCATCAAACGCTTTGCATACTTCAAATGGTTACAAAATAAACAAATAAATAAACGAGTGAAATAAGAAATGAAAACTAGAAAACAATGGAAAAAAAAAAAAAACAAAACAAAAAAAAAAAAAACAGCAAATAGACAAAACGTGGAGTATAAACTTGGTAAGCAAAATACAAGTTCAAATAGACATCATTAAATGACGAAATCAAATTCAACCACTGATGATAAACGTGATAGCTTTGTTGTTGAAACGCCTTCAAATCAATAAATAAGAAATAAATCTATCAATCGAAAAAAAGTCAATGATAAGATAACAACAAATTCAACGTAAATAAGCTGTCAATTGGTCAAAGTACCTATCTCCCTTTCTGTCTAACCCTTCATACACAACACATGCCTCTATCCTTGTGCATTTCATTCATGCAAACAGAATAATGGAAACAAAATCATCTATTGATCAAAATACCTATCTCCCGTTGCATCTTACGTGTCTGTCCACCACTCACACACACACACACACACACACACACACACACACACACCTCATCCACTTACGCTAAGGAATAATCGAAACTTTTTTACCTCTGGCAGGACAGCGAAATGTGAACGCTAAATTTCCACACGCTCCGATCCCTCCCGGTTTTCAGTCTTTCTGTGAACGAAAGTCTCGCTTCGACTCACACGGTCATCACGACGATTAAATATGCCATTGTTACTTAAAAAAAGAAGAAGAAGAAAAAAAAAAGCGCTAACCCCCCCCATCCTCTCCTCCTACCTATTTTCGTATTTCACTCTGATGTTGTTGACATTTCCCATATCTCTTTCAGTTTTTGCCTTTCATGTTTCTATTTTCGGACTCTTAGTAATTAGTTCAATTGTAAATTGCATACCGTTGTGTGGGTGCTTTTGGTTTCCAAACTAGTCTTTGTGAACAAGCATACGCAAGGTGTACAATTAAACGGAATTAACAACTAAGTCTGACAATAGAAACATGAAAAGGAGCGTACGTGGTTTTCTGTATAATTTTCAGAATAATTTAGTACAGTGGGGGTTAGGGTGGGTGGGGGGTGCGGGGGGGGGTGGGGGGGGGGGGGGCCGTGTGCTCTGTGGGGGGGGACTGGGGGGGGGGGGGGAATGGGGGGGGGGGGGGGGGGGGGGGGGGGGTAACTGGATTAAAAGTGTAAAAGGTACTCGTGGGATGCTAAATCAATTAGTCACCATGGTGATTAAATGACTGTGGTGGCAGTAGTATATCATGATGCTGGTTGTAGGGGCAGGGGGGGGGGGGGGGGGGATAAGAGGGGGGATCAATGACTGATGGGGATGATCATTAGAGATCAACAGTAATGTAGGATGGTCTTCTTCCTTTTCACTTAGGTAGGAACCCTGGAGGTATTGACGAAGCTGCTGTATGGCGAAGGCCCCCAGTGGTCAATAGGGCTTTCCTTCAATCGGTGTGTTGGCAGGCTACGTCGTTGAGCTGTACTGCATGATGATTTGAAACGTTGCCATTGGTGAAATATAGTGGAGCATGTGATGTCTCAGTCTGGAGTGTTCCCTGTCCTCAGTCTCACAAAGGTCTGATCTGGGCATCATGGTATGGTCCAATCCCTCTTTGATTGAAGTAGTGTGCTGCTCAAAGCCATCTGCCTTTTTGATTTTTGGTTCTCCTTAATAAATATTTTTGATTTTTTTCAAAGGAGACTTCCTGTTCTGTTGGGCTGCTGTTCTCCTTCCTTTGTGCAAATGGTCTAGCCTCCTCATTGCCATATATATTTGCAGTATGAAGGTGATCACGGGATGACAGCATTTCCGTGAAGGACTGTATGGTGAACATTTGTGATCTGGCAGTACTCCAGGTCGAGGGTCATTAGGTCTTAGGTGAAGAATGCTAGCTTTGGAACATAGTGCAGTTGGGGGAATACAAAGGAACATATCATGACGGGGTGGTGAATGATCGCGTGGGGGGTGTCAAAGTGGTCTAAGCTGTAAGGTGATAGATCATTGTGGAGTCAGGCTGGAGCATATGTGTGGCTACTAGTATAACCTTGCTGTGCAGCTTCAGGAAGTCTAGGGGGTGAGGATGGCGGGTGTGATGATCACGGATCTATGAGATCAACTGTACTGCTAGAAGATGATCAACCTGTTAAATAAGCTTGGATAATGTTGGTGGTCGCATTGGTGTCAGATAATGCTTGATGGGGGAATGAATCGGTAAACCAATGATTGATCCGGATGATGATCATTGT
>JADBJO010010465.1:0-33188 GCA_016801955.1 Conus betulinus | reverse complement strand
TGGTTAGAGCAGCTTGTAGGCCTAAGGATTATCGATGGAGTTCTCTTGTTAGAGCAGCTTGTAGGCCTTAAGGATTATCGTGGAGTTTCTCTTTGTTAGAGCAGACTTGTAGCCTTAAGGATTATCGTGGTTCTCTTGAGAGGCAGCTGCCAGGCCTAAAGGATTACAGTGGAGTTCTCTTGGTTAGAGCAACTGCCACCAGGCCTAAAGAATTATCATGGAGTTGGGCAAACCCATGGTCCTATACACCTTTTGATTGGGATTGGCCAACTCCATTCCCTTCCTTTTCTCCAAGCCCATGGGTGATGTGTTACGGTGGCAGACATACAATGGCAGTGGAAGCCACAACTAGTCATGGACTGCACCAGGCTGTCATTGTTTTCTGACCACCCTTGGCGACATAGCAGTCCTCTTGACGGTTAGAACTGCATCCCCCCCCCCCCCCTCCCCCCTTCCCCCCACACCTTTCCTTGTGGGGGAACTATCGAACTATAAAAAAAGGTGACCCAAAGAAAGTTTATCTCAACCGATCTTGTCAGCATCCTGCATGTGACTGCAAAAGGTACAATTGCAGTCGCAAGTTGAAAGCAAATTCGACAAAGGATTCAAGATCCACCCACAGTTCAGTTCAGTTCAGTTCACTGGGACTATAGATAGCCTCACAGCTTTTTTCAGTGTCCCAATCATCTTATTTATATAATAAAACAGTGGTTGCATAATGCATGCATATGCTCAGGATATATTTTACTCTATTCTATCAATCAAATTGGAATTTTAACATATTTAACTCTGCATTAGTATCCAGAAGGTTTTAAAAAAGCATTCGAATATTTTGCTTTTTTAACATGTGCAGGAAGTTTGTTCCAATATGGTGCCACTCTGTTACTGAAAGAAAATTTTCTAATATTAGTGCGACAATATTTAATTTGGATTTTGTTATCAGAATTTCTTGTAATTTGATAGAGGTTAGTTGAAAAAATCTTTTTAAAATTTGCACGGTTAAGTCCCTTATATAGCTTGTAAGTCTCAATCAAGTCTCCCCTTATTCGTCGGAACTTTAACGATGGTAAATTTAACCTTCTCAATCTATCTGCATAGCTTATATGTTTAAACTCCTTAATAAACAAGGTAGCTCTTTTTTGCACTTTCTCAATATTCGCTGATTGCCTTTTTAAGTAAGAGCACCATATCACATTTCCAAACTCCAGGTGGGGTCTAACTAATGCCTTATATAGTATGTAAAAACTTCAGCATCCAAAAATGAAAAAAGACCGACTAATTATACCAAGCATTTTGCTAGCTTTCATCATTGGACTGTTTATGTGCTTCCTCATCTTGTAAACTTAAGATGGTTACTGACACAATCATATATTTTCGTGTCATCTGCAAATATTTACACATGTACTGATTACACATTATAAAAACTGTGAACAGAATAGGTCCAAGAATACTTCTGTGGAATACCGCTTAAAAAAATCTATACTTGAAGAATACTATTTCCAACTCTCACCCTTTGGACTCGATTAAAAGAAAGCTCTAATCCAATTGCATACATTCCCATTTATACCATAACCTTCTGATTTTTTTAACAATTGGTAGTGGGGCACAGAGTCAAAGGCTTTTCTAAAATCCAAGTAAATTACGTCAAAATCAAGCCCATCATCGATCATATTGTAAAATCTTCTATTACTTCTAAAAGTTGTGTCATACAAGATTTACCCTGTCGAAACCCATGTTGGCAATCTGAATATAAGAAAAATCATTCATATGGTTTACTATTGCATCTCTCACAAATGACTCCAGCACTCTGCAAAGGATGCAAGTCAAACTTACAGGGCGATAATTTTCCTGGGTCACACTTGGTGCCTTTTTTAAATATAGCAGTTACAGTTGCAAACCTCCAACATTGGGTACCGCTCCTTCACTTATTGATTTGTTGAATAACACACACAAAGGTACTGCTAGTTCTTCACATAACTCCTTTAATACTCTAGCTGGTAAACCGTCTGGACCAAAAGCTTTAGTGACATCCAATTTACTTAATTTTTTCTTTTACCACTACTGGTGTAGTGACATCACACAGAATTTTTCCATCAGATATAGAGGCGCTGTCGATTTCAAGAACATTTTCAATATTTTCATGCATGAGTACACTAGAAAGAATTTATTTAGCATCACCGCTTTATCATTATCACTAACTGCAATATTACCATCTTTTCTCAGTGGGCTAATAATTGCAGAGTTGATGTTCACTTTTGAGCGGACATATTTCCAGAAGCATTTAGGATTCTTGCTACTTTTTGCAATTTTATGCTCATAGTCCCTTTTCACTTTTCTCACCTCTCTAGAACATTCATTTCTCAATTTAATATAATTGAGAAGGAAAAGCTCTTTGCATGTTAGAGCCTGGGGCATCAAAAACTTTCTTGGACAGAAAGAACTGACAGACCAGAACGTTGAATGCCGAAGAAATAAATCCATGTCAGCCATGTATCTACTCTTTGACCACAAACGAAATGTCATGCAGCATTATCTCTTCATACTGCCCAGATGCATGCTGGCTTTCACCACTTGAATCATTTTGTCTTGCAGACAATCATAATACATGATGATAAACAATAGCAACTTAATATTGCCACGGGTGTATGATAGCTTCACACACTTGAATCATACTGTCTTGCAGACAATCTAATAAATGTCAAATTGTTAGTGGCAAACACAATAGCAAAGAAACATCTGTACGCTCTTGTAACTCTTAAACGTACACTTGAACAACAACAAATATCTTAAATGAATGTACGCTGTTGTGATTAAGAAACCTTTGATATTTCCCCTCCCAAAATGACAAAAAATATATACAAGAAAAAGGGGGGAAAAAACCCAGACAACAGTACTGCAAGCCAGAAACAGAACAAACAAACACTGGCGCATACAAGCACTTGAAATGTACATATCATCAGACAGAACAACAAAGCCCAGACATTACAGATCCATACTGTCTCGTCTGTAAGTCAACACAGACGCACACATGTTTAAGCACTTGGTGTACCTGGTCTATTCATGGATCATGAGGCCAATTATTAAGTGTTTCAAAAAATGAAGGAAAAAAGAAACACAAAGAAAAGAATGAAAACTGACGAAAATAGAGGAGAAGCAGGAAACAAAAAGAGAACGGTAAACTATTACAGGGTTCCCAAGGGCTGGACATGAAGCAAAAAACAAAAAGAGAACGGTAACTATTACAGGGTTCCCAAGGGTTGGACATGAAGCAAAAAAAAGGACCTTTTAAGGACCTAAGGTCATTTTAAAAAGGACTGTCACCTGCATGACTTAATAGTATAAACTGCAGAAAGAAATCTATCTTCCGCCCAGTTACTTCACAGCCTGTGCGACTTAATAGTATAAACTGCAGAAAGAAATCTATCTTCCACCCAGTTACTTCACAGCCTGTGCGAAAGGCATTACGCACAGTGTGTAGGCCACAGCTTCCAACATGCAACAAGGAAACCTCATGGTTGTTTCTGAGGTCACAGTTGATGGTGTTAAAGACTGTCGAGTTCACGTTGGGTCATCCATGCAATACTGTAAAAATACTGTAAAAAGTCACTCTTTTTCAGATTAAAATCTTTGAAGACTGACTGAATCTTGCCTGTCATGTCCTTTCCCTTAGCATGGCCCCAAAACTCTGATGTCAAATAATGCGATTTCACAACAGAATCCTGCCAGATGAGGATCATAAAGTCCATTTGCTTCATGTGGTTCTGTTTGTTCAAAGACTTGTCAAAGAGCAAAAACATCCAAGTTGGGAGGAAGCCTTGACATTCTTTAGCAGCAGTTCAGAAAATCGGGGTTCAGGCCCAAATGTTGTCAGGTATCAGCATCTTGTTTCCCCAAGTCTTGTTTCCTAAGTCTGGCAGCTATGTCACTGTCTGGGAATACTGATCTGAACAATACTCCGCTCTGTTCAGATGATTTGTAACTGTAGTGGCAGTCAACAACTTTCAATGCCCACATCATTTCAGATTTTAACTGATCGTTGTCAAGATTGCTGCTAAACCCTGTATCTCTGTGGCTGGACTTGAGCCGATGGACATTCACTGCTGGCACCACTAGTGCTGCTACAGGTACTGGAAGTGACTGTACTTGACACGCTACATTTTGTTGTTACAGACGCAGAAGGAATGAAAAAATCAGTCATGCTGCATCTGGTATCTGCCTTGAATTTCATTCATTTTTCTGATGTCTGTCACTCTCAGCATGCTGCCTAAGAAACACTCTCGCCCAACGATGCCAGTTTTAATGAAACGCCACAAAGATTGCGTGCAGTATGTTTGTCAGCTGCATCCTTTCTAACCCACTCACAAAAAAATCCTTCGAAGTTAACCAAGCTTCTTGAAAGGAAACACTTCATTCGCATTTCGAAACTTCAGTGCAGCATATGAACACAATCTTCCAGACAATAAGGTACACATCTGTCAGTGCAGCATATGAACACAATCTTCCAGACAATAAGATACACATCTATCACAGTGCAGCATATGAACACAATCTTCCAGACAATAAGGTACACATCTGTCAGTGCAGCATCGCATATGAACACAATCTTCCAGACAATAAGGTACACATCTATCAGTGCAGCATATGAACACAATCTTCCAGACAATAAGGTACACATCTGTCAGTGCAGCATATGAACACAATCTTCCAGACAATAAGGTACACATCTATCACAGTGCAGCATATGAACACAATCTTCCAGACAATAAGGTACACATATATCAGTGCAGCATATGAACACAATCTTCCAGACAATAAGGTACACATCTATCACAGTGCAGCATATGAACACAATCTTCCAGACAATAAGGTACACATATATCAGTGCAGCATATGAACACAATCTTCCAGACAATAAGGTACATATCTATCACAGTGCAGCATATGAACACAATCTTCC
The DNA here is from genome assembly GCA_016801955.1 of Conus betulinus. Classification (NCBI taxonomy): domain Eukaryota; kingdom Metazoa; phylum Mollusca; class Gastropoda; order Neogastropoda; family Conidae; genus Conus; species Conus betulinus. Next base: position 28,231 of record JADBJO010010465.1, on the reverse strand, counting down.
AGACAATAAGGTACACATATATCAGTGCAGCATATGAACACAATCTTCCAGACAATAAGATACACATCTATCACAGTGCAGCATATGAACACAATCTTCCAGACAATAAGATACACATCTATCAGTGCAGCATATGAACACAATCTTCCAGACAATAAGATACACATATATTAGTGCAGCATATGAACACAATCTTCCAGACAATAAGATACACATATATTAGTGCAGCATATGAACACAATCTTCCAGACAATAAGATACACATATATTAGTGCAGCATATGAACACAATCTTCCAGACAATAAGATACACATCTATCAATAGCAGGTCAGCCATAATGCAGTAGATGGCAAAGTCAAAACTTTCTTTTTGAGTGCTGAGACACACAGCATGTAGCTGTTGTCCGATGCCATTCAATATAATTATTGGCAAGCTCAGAAGCTGCCATGTTCTATACCTATAGATATCAATCGTAAGTAGTTCTTTTTTCTTACTTTTTAAAAAATCTCCTGTTCACTGAACATGACATTTTCACGATAGAATTTTCTAACAAAAAATGGACTTGGCAACATGCCGTGAACATTAGCACCGTGACTTTGCGACAAAAGACTCTGCAATTGCCTCAGAGAAATGTTCCAGCCTATGAGTGACGTCAGCCACTTGCAACATCATGCCCGGCTAGCTTTTTCCTCTGCTACAGTACTCCATTGCGCAGGCTGCAACTTGCTGAATCACGTTTTTATTTGTCAGATTTTGTTTGTTTCTTTCTCTCATTTATCAGTTAAAAAAGGACTGAACAGTACCTTTCACAAATTAAAAGCACCTCCTGATAATTCAAAAGGACCAACTTGCTGAATTAAAGCACTTAAAGGCCTGTTGACCAAATCCAATTCGTAAGGCCTTGAAAGGCCATAAAAGGCCCCTACGAACCCTGTTATTTGCGCACTGGATGAGATTCATGTTCATAATCAATCATTAGCCTGGAGTCTTGTAAAGCATGTTATAAAGGGTACAACACTGTTGTTAAGAGCTGGTGAAAAATTTGATTATTTTTGTTGTCATGCGCAATAGGCTTGGAACATAGTTAACCATTCCAACTATCAGCAGCTATTTTATATTCAAGGTAGCAATTAAAATGTTTCAGACATCTGTAAGCAATAGCAATTTCTTCCCGAAGTTAGAGTATGGCTGCCTTAATGGCAGGATTAAAAAAAAAAAACAGTCATACACACAAAACTCCACTCTCTTGTTGAGTAGATGGGATTAATCCTTGCATTTTTATGCAGGAGATGTCCACAGGAGTATCGGCCTGCGTACGCAGAAGAAGAAGAAAAAGAAGAACAGCAATGTATAAACTTATGCACACTATAATATTCAAGAAGTCGACATAGGTAAAAATTAGTTACAACCAGCAAAACTCCATGGGAAAAACAAAAAACCCAGGTATGTGTACATTTCAAAAACATGACTCATATGATTTGGTCTCTCAATGTACCTTTGTTAAACATCTCTCTCTCTCTCGCTCTTTCTCTCCTTCACACACACACACACACACACACACACACACACACACACACACACAGAGAAATGTCATACTCATAGATATATCTTCAATGTTTAGAATACTTTTTTGACATTTAAGCTTGATGGTTCAATCACTAGTTCTCGTGATATCAAGCCTGATAAATCATTTGTTTGGAGATTGTGTGCAAGTGGGCAGAAGGGAAGATGAGGGTATTAAATGCCTGCGTGCAGGTCGGTGGGAGATAGGACAGATCAGAGTGCGCATGTGCAGGGAATGGTTATTGTGTGATGATAATTTTGGGCCAGAACAAAGACAAGAAACACAAATGACTGATGGAAATGGAAACAATTTCTTAAAATTGTTTAGTTAAGTGGACACCTAATTTGCAGTTTTGCTTTTTCTTCTTTCTATGCAAAAAACAAACAAACAAACAAAAAAGATATTGTACCTCCTTAACATGAAAGCTATAGCCAATGTCAATAAACCATGCCAGTGTCAGTGTCAGTCTCTCTCTTCTCTCTCTCTCTCTCTCTCTCTCTCTCACAAACATACACACACAATCCTTTGAACAGAAATGTCTTTCTCTATCATGAATTTATGAAAGTTGTGACAGCCTAAGCAGCTGGTAAACCAGTCAAACATTCACATTTACCTTGGCTTTGGTCTGATGTTGTTGTGCAAACAACAAACTCACTTTCGCCCACCGACTTGAATGGCTCATCTGGTTTCACCCGTCTCCTGCTCCTCCCACAATGGACAGGAGTGGTCTTTGAATCACATTTTCCTTTTTCTGAGCTCTCTCTCTCTGGCTGACTAGCTGGTTGACAGGCTGGCTGTTACCTACTCTCTCTTCTTTTTTGTCTCTCCATTCCATGTCCGACTTTAGGAGTATTTCAGTGATTGCATGGATGGAAACTGAAGTGTGTATGCAAGTATATGTGAGCAAGTGTCTTTCTGTGCATAAACATGCCCATTCAGTGCAATACATTACAAAAAACAAAGGTAGACGGAAAGAAATAGCCCACTCTTCAGTGATTGTGTGTTTACATGTTTGTTTGTGTGTGTGTGTGTGTGTGTGTGTGTGTGTGTGTGTGTGTGTGTGTGTGTGTGTGTGTGTGTGGACTGTGTGTGTGCGTGCATGCGTGTGTGTGTGTGAGTGCGTGCATGCGTGTCTGTGTCTCTATGCACGTGGTTGTGTCTTTGTGTGTGTTTGTGCATGTTAGAGGTGTGTGTGTGTGTGTTTGTCTGTCTGTTTGTGTGCGCGTCTTTGTGCGTGTGTGTGTGTGTGTGCATGTTTAGGTGCACATGTGCATGTGTGTGTGTGTGTGTGTGTGTGTGTGTGTGTGTGTGTGTGTGTGTGTGTGATACGCATGTGTTGTGTGTTTATGCCCATATGTGTGTGTGTGTGTGTGTGTGTGTGTGTGTGTGTGTGTGTGTGTGTGTGTGTGTGTGTGTGTGTGTGTGTGTGTGTGTGCATATATGTTGATATGCACGTGTATTACACATTGTTTCAGGATTTGGTGATTAAGATGGCTGCTCATAATCCTCGGCAAACAATCACACAGACAGACAGGCTGTGACATGGGTAGGCAGAGAGCTAAGAATTTTTTTACCAGCACAAAAAACTGTCTGTGCAATTGTGCATTCAAGTGTTTGTGCATGTGTGCGGGAAAGGGGAGTGCAAGAATGTGTACACATGCGCATGCTTGTGTGTGTCTGTCTAGGTGTGTGAATGTGTGCATCTGTGCATGTATGGATGCACACATTCACACACCCAGACACACACATGCATACGCATGTGTACACATTCATGCACTCCCCTCCCCCCACGCACATGCACAAACACTTGAATGCACAATTGCACAGAGACTCTCTCTCTTACACACATGCACATGTGCGTGCCCTCACGCACATGCAAAAAACCACCCACAGACAAGAACACACACACACTGTGACAAGAGTTGGGGATGGGTCGGTGTGTCCCCTAGGGGAAGGTCTTCAAATATTTTCTCTTTGAGAATTACGCTAAAATTTCACCTCCACCCTCTCTTCAAACTAGTGGTGGAAGAAGCAACTTTCCGGTACTATACATCGAAATAAATTTGTATCATTCCAAGGACATTCCCAGGACTGTTAAAAAAAAACTAAAATACTCAATAGTGGCTGAGGGATAGGTTTCCTTAGGCTTGTACACTTAAAAGTACTTGTAGCTCCAAGAGACAGAATTAGAGGGAAGTTCAAACATTCAATACCAATTGAACAACAAAGAACTGACACAAGTTAAGTGCACTTTCACACATCAACTTTACTTACATACACACGAGTAAGTAGTTAAAGTTAGTTTACAATAGACTGGTCTGTCCTGTAGGCTGAGGTTTGGTTCTGTTTCATCATTAAGTGAGTGGAAGTTCTGAACGAGTTGAGCTGAAGTCCCACTGGAATATCAGACTTAATTGATATTGGAGAGGATAGTTGATCTCTCTTTTGTGGCTGGTGACTGATCCTGCTGTGTAGACCTGTTGCTGTAGTGCTAGGCTGTGCCTTCACAACCTGTCTTGCCCCAGAGATATCCCACGGCATGTAGCGTAGCCATGGTACGTAGCCACAGTATGTAGCCTAGCCACAGTCCCAGGTCTGCGATAAAGAGAACCTTGTCTGTAGTTAACCCCTTCACTGCCACACTATAATAGCACATTTGAATAACTGTGCCAAGGTAAAATTTTGCTTTTGGGGGTAGGTTCAGTAAAATGGTTACTGCTCACTTATTTCTTGACAAATCTTTCACATTTTGGCATGCTTTGTTGCTATGCATTGATCTACAGTGTCCTGTCAAAATGACTTGATTATGTTGATAATCAGTGTAGCAGAAATTGACATAATTATACAAATTTTACCAAAAATAACAGTTTTCGAGTATACACAAACAAATTGCACCATAACAATAATAACAATAATCTAATTCTGTCGGCCATTAGGGGATGGACAGGGATATAATGAATGGTGGTTTTACAAAAAGAACAGTTTTCAAGTATACAAAAACAAATTGCACCATATAAAATCGGTGATAAAAATGAAAAAGTGGTGTGACTAATTCTTCAGCATCAGCACTAACACTTGACAGTCATATAAATCCCAAGGAATGTTGTTCTTGATGATAATCTGCTCATAATTGGGGGTACTATTTTTTTTTTTTTTTTTTGTAAAAAGGGGGCATAATCATGCTTTTCACGGTATGTTCACTAACATGTACATTACTCATTCATTTATGAGTTATTTGTTAGATGTTTTGTGAATTACTTCCTTATACCCTTGTTTACAATTTCACATCATTCTAATTTCATTTTGTTGGTAATGATGATGGTTCACACCAGTAACATATGATAAAACAGTTTTTGTTATGTTTTCAATTTGATAGTTTTAGAAGAATTCAGCACATAAAAAGCACACTAAACACAGCAGCAATACCTTTTGGTGTTTGCTCAACAACATTACAAACACCTGTTGTCAATCAATCTGTGTAACAATCTGTACGTTACTGGGGGTACCCCAATTCTACTAGAAAGGGGTGTAATTTTACTATTTGGGGTAGGTTCAAAATTTCAATCACTGCTTATTTATTTGTTGACATATGACTTACATTTTACGGTTCTTTTCCCATTTACCCCAAGCTAATGATGCTATATATATAATCTAGTTTTGTTGGCCATTAGGGGATGGCTAAGGATGTAACAAATGGTGGTTTTACAAAAAAAAAAGTTTCTGAACACATGTTACAACACATAAAACCTATAAAACACTGACAAAAACTTCTGTTTGTGTTTACTCAGCATCACTGTAAGTATACAGTGTGGTCCAAACTGTTATAGTTCAATACTTATAGTAAATGTTCAAAATGACAACCATGGAAAAAAAAAGTCTGAAGAAAAAAAATAAACAATTGTCTGTTGAAAAATGAAAAACACACACACACACATGTGTGTCAATTTGTTATCATACAAAAAACATTGTAGGAACTGTGTTAAAGTGTCAGAACATGTACTTACATTACTGCCATGCTGTTCTATATAGGAATCCATCACTTGCCGTACAAAGTCTTGGACATAGTCCTCGGGTTGTCAGCATTCCATGCTTCAAAATTTTTGGGATGGTGCTCTTTTTTTTAAAATGTCTGTCCAAATCGTGGCACAAAGAAACACACATTGAGATTCATTCTATCATCCACTTAGTCTTCTTTCACTGATGGCACTCGGTCTGGTCACAGCACTGAAAAAATCATGAACACACGCACAGGTGAGAAGAAAAAAAAAAAAACCCAAAAAACCCCACTGTAGCATGGAAAAATAAACTTCCCGGAACTTTTCATGCAGATGATCTAGAATGGGTCGAATCTTGTAGAGCCAGTCGTACCCTGGATCACCTTCCACTGGCATGGCTGCATTGTTGTTGAAATGCAGAAACTGAAGAAGAATCTGAAATACAGAATAAAAGTTTCAAGATAAGTAAGCAGACCCACAATTTGGAACACACACACACACACACATGCACACACAAAGCAAGCAGACCCACAATTGGGCACACACACACACACACACACACACACACACACACACACACACACACACACGTGCGCACGCACACACAGAACACACAGTAAACAGACCCACAATTAGGCACACACGCACACACACACACACATATGTACACATATGCACAAAAACATACACTAACAGTATCACACACACATGAATGTAAAAACACCACAATGGTTAAAAACAAGAACAACAAAAAACTGTGGATGGTGCTTCTGTGTTCTACAAAATGAACAAACTTATATGGAAAACTTGCATACAGAAATAAATAAAGCTTAGGCACACATGTGCACACACACATGTACACACACACACACACACACACACACACACACACACACGAGTTCCACCTATCCATACAGTCATTATTTGCCATAATTATGTGATTTGAGTAGGACATAGGGCAAAGAAGAGAAATACAGAAAATAAATAGTCGAGGAATGAAGAATCAAGTAGTAAAAAAAACAAAACAAAACAAAAACAAAAACAAAACAACAACAAAAGAAAAATAGAGTTACTTGCCTGAAACCGGTTTCTGGTCATGAAGGAACTGAAGACTTGAACTTTGTATGGCCGAAAATTGGCACCCGTTGACTTTCAGACCTGGATTCCCAGTAAAAACCACAGCAAGGTTGAAGGGCTGTGCACCTCTTTCTCGCCATTCTTTGATCAGCTGTTGCAGACCATGCCCCATGCCACGCCCCCGGCCGCTTCCACGGACCCTCCTGTCGTTTTGAGCCTGTACCATGTCCACAACCCCGTCCCTCAAGACAGGAGGGGGTGCACTGCTCTTTGATGGCATGGGTTCGGCTATTTCCGCTTTGTCACCCACGCTAACGGCGCTTTCTTTACTGCTGTCTTGTGTAAAGGACAATGAAGCTACGTCATCACCAGCACGTATCTCCGATAAAAGTGGATGGTGCTGATTACCATCCATCTCCTACTCATCGAGTATCAGGATCCAATCCTCAAAAGTCTTCTTCATCACTCTTTATAATTTAGAATGTCATCTAAAATATCAAACGCAGTGTAACGCTTGAAAACAGGAAGTGTCAACGAAGTGCTAGGTTGAGCAGCCATCTTGAATATGCTTATCAGCTGTTACCTCTCAACTCGCAATTTGCATATTGTAGGGTCGGTTGGCCGGTCGCGTGAAGGGAAAAGGGCCGTACCTTGACATCAGTAGAAGTGGAAACATTTTAGAGGGTTGTCTCCCAAGTAGAGTTTTCTGCTTTCTGTGATGAAGTTACTGCAAGGCGTACTCGTATATGGGTGTAGTGATTTTTGCCAATGCAATCAAAGAGAATGTGACTAATGTAAAACAAGCAAAAGAAAAACACTCAAGAAAAAAAAAACAAACAAAAGAAACAAAAATTAGGGTGATAATGATGATGCAGCACAAGTTGAGCACAATGGAGAACATGTGCTGGACATGACACAGGAAGAGTTTTTGCTGTTCATCATGCAAGGCTGGCATCAAGATGTTAACTGGTTCCTGCTGTGGCACTTTTCACAGCGCAGAATACCATGCCCTCTTCCAGTTTTTCAGCTGAAAATGCATCGTCTGCCACCATGCTTTGTGGCAAGTTGTCATGTTTTTTTTTGTTTTTTTTTTTTATGTTATCATCCTATTTTTGTTTATATTTTTTCTTTTTCATCTCATTCACACACATGTATTATTATATGTGTACACATAATCACACACATACCCACAGATGTGAAAGTAATGACAATGATAATCATAGCATACTGACATATTTTCATATTTTCAGAAAACAGCATAGGTGAATAAAATAAAGAGAAAAGCATGTTTAGATACTAGTTTATTGTGCTGTTCTGTATAAAATACAAAGGAAAGCATGTTTTAGATAATGGTTGATGGTGCTGTTGTGTCAAGTGTGTTGCTGTCCTGCAGTGGATGGAAAGGAAGCCAGTCCATGTCATCACTACCAAGGTCAACCCCCATACCATGACAAATAGACCACATGCTGTGGGCAGTTCTGAAAAACCCTGGCTGTCCATGATTACATTCAGAATATGGCTGGGATGGACGAAAGTGACCAGCTGATGTCATACTTGCCGCTAAACCGCAAGACCATGAAGTGTGGAAAAAGCTTTTCTTCCATCTCTTCACTCTGAGCCTTGATCCTGTGTGACAAACTAGCCCACCCAATCCATTCATATCATTCTGTGCAAAATCATGCTGATTGTTAGAATAGCAAGCAAGCCAGTATGTACATTGTGTGATGGTGTAGGTTTTCAGTTTCTTCTTTTTTCTTACTTTTATTGGTGTCAATAAGTGGATCATTAGTGCCCTACAGCCTATAATATGAATCAAAAGACATATTTGGACATTTCTGGGATTATTTTGTGGGTGAACAGACTGTTTCAAAGACATTGTGCTTCCTTAGATACATGTACTAGACATCTGCATGATATGTCAATTCCATTGGAAAACAAAAGATTTTTTTCTCCCCTGGCTCTAGTCTAGAAGATGAAGATAGGAGTTTGATATTTTCATTCTAACTCAATGTGTTTTTAACCAATTCTGAAAGTTTTATGCCCTAACTCCTAATAGTTTCTTACTAGTGATTTTTTCGATAACCCTTCAAACAGCCAGTCCCCTAGAAAAAAAAAAAGGGGGAAAAACCTGCCAGAACCAAATGAGTTAAAGATCTGAAAAGTCTGGTGGAGGGATGAGGATGGGACACCATTCACAGAGCATGCAGCTGACAGCACTGAAATTAAGTCTACAAAAGTTTGTACTTCATGGAAGTAAAAACTTACCCATAACTGAATGTGAAAGTCTCTCTGCAAACAATCCCCGACTCCACAAAGTAAGTTGTTTTTCGGCTGTTGCCGTTTTTTTTTGACGACTCCGTTTTGAACCACTGATTATTCCACCAGTACTCACTGGTGTACTGCACAGGATTCCATGAAGAACCATGTCTTTCTCACCTGAAAAAAAAGTTTGAATTAATTTTGCGCTACAATAGTGCAAACCTATCATTCTAATTTTTTTTTTTTTTTTTAAATCCACTTAAAAAACCTTTCTCTGTTTGCTTTATCTATAAATACATGCATGCACACACCCAACCAGCCAGCCTGTGACAACCCTTTACCATGTTGCTTCCCCCACTCCACCCCCCCACCTTTCTCACACGCTCTCCAACTTCTTCCTTGTGTGGTGCTGCTAACCCTAACTGGGTAGTGCTGCATAGACATCTAACATGCATCAAACATGAGAAAGAAGCTGCAACACAGGCTTTATGTCTCACCCACAGTATACTGACACTGGGCTGACCAGTCCTAGTATTAACTCCATTATGCCCACAGCATACTGACTCTGGGCTGACCAGTCCTAGTATTAACTCCATTATGCCCACAGCATACTGACTCTGGGCTGACCAGTCCTAGTATTAACTCCATTATGCCCACAGCATACTGACTCTGGGCTGACCAGTCCTAGTATTAATTCCATAATGCCAGAAGACAGGTGTGGCAGCCCAGAAGATTGCTGGTTTTCTACCTCAGGTTTGACAGAGCAGGGGTTTGATCCCACAATCTTCCACCCATAAGGCAGACACATTTCCTCTGACCACTGTGGTGGTTAACAAAACAAATCAACATCCATTCACCTGACCCTAGCATACATATTCTGTGCATATTCGATACTGAAGACATACCAAGTTCATGGATTCAGGGGGTAAAAGAGTTCTACATAAGAAAAAAAAAAAACGATTGATTACTATACATCTTACAAACACCCTTCAGAAGGAACCTTAACACTTTCTTTGGAAATTTACAATTTTAGAGTAGGTTTCATCATGCTTGTAATGAAGTGTTGGAAAACGATTAGTATCCAGGTTTTAACTGAGTATATCATGCATATGATGTTTATGACAGACCTCATGTAATGATGTTTATGACAGACCTCATGTAATGATGTTTATGACAGACCTCATGTAATGATGTTTATGACAGACCTCATGTAATGATGTTTATGACAGACCTCATGTAATTTGAAAAAAAAAAAGGAAAAAATGTTACACAGATGTCAGATTACAGTTTTCCACACTGCAGTATCACAAGGTATCTTTGCGTTATAAATCACTGTCAGCTTCAGTTCAACTGAAAGCAATGTTTGGTATACATGTTGGCTTTATATTAAGAGGGACAGTTTACGGTTGATCTTATATATGCCATAGTCATTTTTTTGATTAATTATTGAGAAAATAGGAGAGCAAGGCTCATAACATTAATGATAATTTGTAAAACAACCGTGTTTTGTATTAATGTGCCCAAAGGCCACATAATCTATCTTTTGCATTGCAGTTTATGCATGTGACCATGCTGAAACATGCAGTATGTGCTCTCAGATTCCATTAGAGAGAGAGAACTGTGGCAAGGGAGTAAGGGAGTAAGGGAGGGTAGGGTGGAGAAAATATGAACACAAATAATTTATTCAGATTGAGGCCATAGCCCATAGTGAAGGAATGACACCTGCAATACATCACAAAATAAAGATTTTCAGTAATAGAAAAGGAAAGAAAAAGTAATTACACACACCCCAATACTTTTTCCCCAAATGCCACTCAGTTTAACTTCCAGTTTAATATGACAATAAATGGGTCAATGATGATGATGATGATGATGTGTGTGTGTGTGTGTGTGTGTGTGTGTGTGTGTGTGTGTGTGTGTGTGTGCGTGCGTGCGTGCATGCGTGCGTGCGTGCGTGCGTGCGTGCGTGTGTGTGTGTGTGTGTGTGTGCATATATGCGTGTGCATGAGTGTGTGTGTGTGTGTGTGTGTGTGTGTGTGTGTGTGTGTGTGTGTGTGTGTGTGTGTGATGTTTTGAGGCCATTTTTTCATTATTTTTGTAGCAAATGCTCCACTGTTCCAACATTTCAATTTTTGACAAATTTGGGGAGAGCCTGCAACCAAAATTTCTTTTCTCTGATATTTTCTTAAAGGATCACATTTTCTCGTTTACTTCGTTACAACACATATTCAATCATTAGTAGAAAGAAGCTTGTGGAGAGCGTGGCAGCAGAGAGTCCTCAGAAGAGAAGCCCCCTTCAAGCAAGTGTTTCAGCCCTTAATCATATATTTAGTTATTTATTCACTTATCCTTTTATCTATAAATGATTATCTACTTATTCATTTATTCATGTATTTATCATTGATTGATTGGCTGACTGACAAATAATTCCATATTTACGTTTATCTACTTTATCTATTCATTTATTTATGTATTTATTACTGATCCATTAATTCAATGATTGACAAATAATTCCAAATTCTAGAATTAAGTATCCTCAGTAGGAGTTGTACGTACAGATTGAAATCTGGGTTTTAAAACTGTTTCGAGTCGCCTCAAAGCACAGCATCACAAATGGAAAAGAACCCCCAATCCATGTTCAAGGTATCCATGATCACACATCTAAAGTTATCTTTCATGCAATTGTTACAAAAGAGCAACAGGATTCTATATTTTGCAGTTCATTTCCACATGCCTTCCTTACCAGGCCGTATTTGGCCCTACTATCTTTTAACATCATGTGGAGTGTCACTGTCAGTATACGCAGGATTTAGGAAAAAAAATTAAATGAAAAATGATGTAAAAGTAGCAAAGTTAAATTTACAACTATTCACAAGCTGTGAACCAATTGTTGGTTATACTCTACCTGTGCACATACCCCTCCTCCCCCCCACACACACACACACACATACACAGACACAGACGCATGCATGAGCATGCAGGCATACACACTGACACACTAAGACAAAAGGAAACTGTGCAACCACAGAAGACCATGCAGCAGCTAAAAATTCCTGAAAGCAACCAAGGATGCCTTTCTAATACACCACCAACTGATGCCCACCAGACACAGAGCGGGACAGTGACCGACCCCGGATGATGATTGGTTTTCACCAACAGAGACGACATAGTCAAAGGCACTGAAGAAACAGGAGCTCTCTGAAAAAGTGACCATGCCTCTCTACTGGTCAACCTCGCCCTTGCACAGTGCCAGGCACCACAACAGCAACGCTACAACTACAACTACATCAGGGCAGACTACACAGGAATGGGTTCACACGTCAAAGATGTCAAACTGGGAGGAAAAACTTAAGGACATGAATGTCAAAGAGGCATGGCAACTCTTCATGGGAGTGATCGACGAAGCCACGAGACAATATGTGCCTGAATCAAAAGCTGCATCAAGAGACAGGAAAAAGTGGTTGGATGGAGGTACACTCGCCCTGGCGTGAAAAAGCATAAAATGTACAGACGGTAGATATCAACCAGGCACCATTAAAGCAATGCTAAAACTAGAACAGGGCAGACTACACAGGAATGCACTCGCACGGATGACCAAGACTATCAGGCATACGCAAAGGCAAGAAACAAAAGCAGCTAGAGAATGCCGAAAGGCAAAAATCTGACTAGAGAAGACAGTTGCGGAACAGGCCAAGAAAAACCCAAATCATTTTGGTCTTATGTGAAAGCAAAAGCTAGCACAAGGACAGGAATGTACGACCTCAAAAGAGAAGACAGCACCAAGACCAGAATTGATGACGAAAAGGCCCAGGTACTCAACGACTTTTCCCAAAAGCGTTTTCACTGAGGAACCAGAGGGGGATCTGCCAGAAGCCCCAAAATATGAGTTTAGCAGCAGCACCTGGCACACATCGAAATCCAAAAAGAAGATGTCCAAAAGCTTCTCACTAAGCTTAAAGTTGGGAAAGCAGCTGGACCAGATGGTATCTTACCATCCTACTGGCAGAAACAGCAGCAGGGATGAAAACAGTTGTTTTTTTTTTTTAAGAGGAGATTGGTGGGGGTCTGGGGGTTGCCGTAGGCCCCCAGTGGGGTCCAGGGGCAACAACATGGCAGGGGTAAGGGTCACCCCCCCCCCCCCCCCCCCCCCCCCCCCCCCCCCCGAAGCTGAAGCATATTTTGTATTAAATAAGGCATAAAAATCTTCAGAAATCACTTTCTTGCTTCTAAACAACTCATTCTATAAAACAACTTTCAACACCATGGAGACTGAGACTGACATGGAAAGAAACTATGTCAATTGAGACAAAGCAACCATTTAGTTTGATGAATCCTCAGAACTGTAGCTGTGGAAAATTTAACAAACAGTGCTTTCAGGACATAAAGAATAAGGCCTGTAGACAAGTAAATATGAGTGGGAATGAAACTAAGTAAACCAGATGTTTAAAAAACGACTGCTGGACTGCAATAAACACAAGAACAATGATTACTTTGAAGTCCTTAAAAAAAAAAAAAAAATAAAATAAAAAACACTCAAGCTTTCGGGCCTAAGAGTAAGACCCTTCATCAGGAAACACTTAACAGTAAACACAAAGAACAAAAAAGAAACATAAAAGAACAAATTACATCAAAACAAATTGACCTCACAACAGTACACCACACACAACCCCCCCCCCCCCCTTCTCCCCATACAAATCAATCATATCCCCCCTCCCTCCTTTGACAAGTTTGTGTGTGTGTGTGTGTGTGTGTGGGGGGGGGGGGGGGGGGGGGATGTGTGTGTGTGTGTGTGGGGGGGGGTGGGTGGGGGGGTAGGGGGGGGGCAAAGTGTGTGGGGTATGTGTGTTGTGGCGTGAGGTTGGAAGGGGGGGGGGGGGGGGGGGGGGGGGAGGGAGAGGGGAAGAATATTGGGGGTGGGGGGGGTGGGGCTGTGGAAAAGGGATTTCATAGGGGGGCTGTTGGCAGAAACCTAAAAGACCTAACACATGTAGCAAATGTTTGTTCTTTTTCATCACTTTGACGTTGTTTTTTTTTCCCCTTGCTTGGAAGACTGCAGTCAAAGAGGGTTCGAAGTTTTTTTTTTCCCTCCGTTGTTTTGTTATCCTGTTTTCGCCTGTGTGTTTACTGTTTAGTGTTTCCTAATAAAGGGTCTTAAACTCGAAAGCTTGAGTGTTAATCTTTTTTTTTTTTTTTTTTTTAAAAAGGACCTCAAAGTACTCAATTTTTCCTATTAAGTAAATCTGAGTTAGAATCAAACCATCATGGAAATGGAACTTGTAGAAAAATCAGAATAGGAGTCAAACTATTATGGAAATTAAACGTACATTTTTGCATACCCAATGATCTGAAAACATGCTGTAATTTTCTGTTGGTGACTGGAACGCTCGATTGCCACAAAGCCACGACTACCAAAGTAGACACGTTTTTGGCAAGGTTCACAAAATGCTTCAAACTCGCCGTCTTTGTCTTGTTTTTTCTTATTACATCCCGACTCTGCGGTCACACACCTCCTTCTGCAGCCACTCGGTCTTCTAGTGGTTCATACTTTTTTTTTTTTTTTCACTCGCTGGCGGCAACCTCTCACTTTGAATCGACGCCATGATGAGAAATGACACTGGAAGGAAGCAGAATGAGAACTACGCCGTTTGAGAACATTACCGACTGAGATGACCAGACTCGACGCCCACTGGGCCAACCACCCAGCACTATAACCATAACCCGACCTGCTGTCAACAGATCTTGCAAGTGCAAGCAGCTGTAGACTGGGACAACATATCGATCGGTGAACTGACCTGTAGCCACGGGTCTCAAACACCGCCATCAAGTATCAAGTAAGTATCAAGTACTATCACTCACACGTACTTCATGTACACACCCTGCTCCCAATCCATCTGAGCGCTGTGTGGCCACATCCTATCCTCTGTCCCTTCTCCCACATGGGTAGACAGAAAAAAAGTGTTAGGTGGCATTACTGGCGAAGAGAGACAGCCATGACTGCAGTAAACGTTATCCTCACAAAATTCAACGGCGCGCATACACACACACACACACACACACACACACACACACACACACACACACACGCACATGCTCACTCGCATGAGCGCATCACACACACACACACACACACACACACACACACACACACACACACACAAACATAAAAAACAGAACATCTCTGACTGTATTAGAAACAAGACGAAAACAATCAAGTCAGCAGATGCCAGACAGAGCAGTTCAAACACTCATTCTTTGTTAGCACAGTTAGAGACTGGAACCATCCAGAAGAAAATATCGTGGGGGCACCATCTATCGAAAGTTTCAAAAGACTGATCGCATGAACCAACTAGGCTGCGCACACCCCGTCGCGATAATGCCACAAGATGTGGCGACAGCGACGTAACTCTCAGATTCAGAACATGCAGGCACCACGCACACGCATGCACAAAGGCCTGCACGCATACGTCGAAAAAGTGCGCCAAAATTTCCTAAAATGTGCCTGTCGCATACAATGAAAAGCCAGTGTTTACCTGAATGATGAGTGGATTGCAGCCTTGCCGGGGTATTTGATAACCAATATCAACACCCTCTGGAACCCCTTTGTAGATGCCAGAATCTTCAGCTTGATGAAGGCGGGCAGATAATGAAGAAGAAGAAGTAAATGGATATTAGCGACGTACCGATCCAGATCCAGAAGAAGAAGACCCTCTATCACTTTGAATCAAATTGAATAAAATAGTGGACCAGATCTGCCCAGAGCTGAAGGATATAAAAGATAAGTTCATAGACCCTGTCAGACTTGGGCCTGTAGGGGGAAGTAGGCCACGCCTCTTGAGAGTGAAGGTATACAAAAAAGAAATAAAACAAGAAATCCTGAAGAATGCTTACAAAATCAATAAAGGGAAGACTGAACAAAAGGATAAATTGTACATAAATCCTGATTACACACCAAGAGACAGAGAGAGAGCGCATGAAACAGTTAAGAGAGGAGATGAAACAGAGAGTTGAAAACGGGGAAACAAACTTACAGATCAGAAATGGGAAAATTGGGAAAAGATCACCCAGACCTGGTCATGGTGAGTCATCTGGTAATTGAGACGAGAAGGAATTCTACAAGAAAAATGTAAATAGTGTAAAGAATGAATATACAGTTGTTTCAAATCAAAATTTTCCAATACAAGTTTTATATACTAACATTGACGGATTACTAAATAAAAAAAGGTGAATTTCTTGGTTTAATTGATGATAAGAATCCTGATATTATATCCATTACTGAGGCTTCCCAAAAATTTGAAAGATTTCAATAATTCAGAATTCGCTATACCTGGTTATGATTTGTTTATCAGTAAAAATTCTAAAAGAGGTGCCTTTTTATATGTTAAGAGATACTTATGTGCTCATGAATGTAAAGAATTAAATGATGTGGATTCTGAAGAAAGTGTCTGGGTTCAATTCAAAAGTAAAGAAAACTTGTCTGTTTTATTTGGAAATATATACAAAAATCCCGTATCATCACAAGAAAATGATGAAAACTTATTTAAACTTTGAAAATGGAAACAATACAGTCTTATGATGTTGTGTGTATTACAGGTGATTTTGATTATCCTGATATTGATTGGAAAGGTACATGGTCAAATGAGAGAGATGAACACTTTATAGAGTGTCTAAGGGATGTATATCTTACTCAAGTGGTACAAAATCCGACAAGGAAAAGATTAAATCAGAAAGAGAATATATTAGACTTAGTTTTGGTTAAGATGATGAAAGAGTGATTTCAGATACTGAACATAGTGCCCCAGTTGCAAAAAGTGATCATCAGGTTTTATCATTTTTTCTGTACATAGAGGGGAAAAAAGAATCCAAGAAGAGCGAATATAGATATGATTTCAATAAGGGTGACTATGAAAATTAAGAAAAGATTTGGGTATGATAAATTGGTGTGAATGTACCCTCTTGGATGTGGATGAGAGTTGGAAAAAGATTAAGAACACTATATTCATAAGTGTATTGATAAACATATTCCCCCAAAAGAGTGTTCAACACATATATCGAAAAAAAAACCAATATGGTTGGATAAAAAAGCACGGAGGAAAGTTAAAAAAAAAAAAAAAATGCATATAAAAGATTTATGTGCACTAAACAAAGTAGTGAGTATATGAAGTATATAAGGAAGAGAAATAAATGTGAAAAAAAATAAAAAGAAAGAAAGAATCGAATTAAAAAAAAAGTTGCGTCAAATTGTAAAGCACATCGTAAAAAGTTTTGGAGTATGTACAATCCCAGACCAAGACAAATATTGGCATTAGTCCTTTGAATACAAAAGATGGTGGTTTAGCAGTGTCAGATGAAGATAAGTCAAATACTCTAAATGATTTCTTTTCTAGTGTGTTCACAAAAGAAGATACCAGTAATGTTCTTATCTTGGAAGTTGGTTCAAGGTCCAGTGGAGTTGCCGTAACTGATATGTGTGTTACACCCCAGTGCAGTCAGAGAGAGGCTTAAAAATATAAACCCTAACAAATCTTGTGGACCCGATATGATCCCTGCAAGAGTTCTTAAGGAGTCATATAATGAGTTAGCATTACCTTTTAGTATTTTTATTCAACAAGTCAGTGGAATCAGGTGTGGTACCCTATGGATTGGAAGTCTGCAAATGTAATAGCTTTATTTCAAAAAAGGTACTAGGACAGATTCTGGAATTATAGGCCTGTTAGTCTTACATGAATTGTATGTAAGAAGATTATGGGATCTATTATACGGGATGTGATCGTAGATCATATGACCTTGAACAATTTATACACAGAAGACTATGACAAAAATCGGCCATCTGTCCTAGAAGTATGCTTGGCGGTGGAAAGGATTGCTGGCCAGGGCTCCATTATTGGAGCACAGAATATCGGCAGCTTATGGCGTATCTACCACGCCACCAAGGAGGCACAGATGGCAATCCTTGTCCAGGGTCTGCGGATGAGAGACACAACTCTGCAGGTATCTAGTACCAACCCATACATTCTACACAGCGATACAGGTGAGGAAAAGCCCACTACAAAATTGTGGATCGATAACATTCCTATCTCAGTCGCCAACTCAGAAATTGAGCATTCCCTTGTCAAACTAGGGTGTGAAACTGAGATCTGATATAAAGATGGAGAGAGCTCGAGATGCAGACAACAGGTTGACCCGGTTTGTAACGGGTCGCAGATTCGTGTTCATAACAGTTCCCCCACTCCTCTTGACAAATTCGTTAAAATCAAATTTTTTTCAGCCAAGCTGTTCCACAGAGAGCAAAAACAGCAGAAAAAAGGTAATTTGTTCACGCTGTCTTAAACCAGACCATCATGTCTCGCAGTGCTCAGGTGAGATTGTGTGCAGACAGTGCGGGCAAACGGGACATAAAAGAGGAGACGCTGAATGCGAACTGACGGACAAACTTACAGCGGACAGACAAATAATGGATGAACACACTGACAGACAAACGATCGACAAACAAACAGGTGGCAAAAAAGCTGGTGTCAAAAATAATCTTAGCACCGGTGAAACAGAACAGACCACTAATAAGTCTGTCAACAGAAATGACAGAGGGGCGCCCCCTCTCCCGTCAGACCACCCTCCTGACCTCCATGGACCGCTCTCCCTGCAACAGGTCCGCTACTCCCAACAAGCGGCGCCTGTCCAGACAGCGACACAGCCCGGAAGAGGGAGCAGAGAAATACCGGCGCTGTGACGTGGATCGGGTGGTTCTCTGGCGGTGGATGTTGTGGACTCTGAGTCGGAGTCCACGTCAGCTGATCGGGGGGGGACATAGCTCAGGTTTGCCTTTCATGTCTACCAATGGATAATGACCTGGAAATGTATTATGGACCATGAGTTTGACCAGTGAATATCTGATTGAAATTGTTGATAGATTCATCCAATAAACTAAGGTTTTCATTCCATGGATAAAATTAATATTGTTTCGCTAAATGTTAGAGGTTTAAAAAAACAGGTTTATAAGGAAATCTTTGTTTGCATATTTTAAAGAAAAACGTTTTGATATTATTTGCTTACAAGAATGCCACATAAAAGACAGAGATGTAAAAGAATGGGAAACACAATGGGGTGGAGCAATTTTTTTTTCAATGAGGGTACGAACAAAAGCAGAGGAGAAGTTACTTTGATTTCAAAACACTTTAAAGGAAAAGTTAACTTGGAGCTTGCACAAGACAGAATCCTAGTCATTTCAGTGGTAAATGAATACTATAATATAATGGTTGCCAATGTTTATGCACCCAACCAAACAAGGAAAAAATATGTATTATCGAAAGATGATTGACATTTTTAATTCTATAGAGCATGAAGATTTAATTGTTCTTGGCGATTTTAACTGTACACTGAACAGTGATCTCGACATAGTATCGGGTCAACCCCACGACAGATCGGAAACTGCCGGTTTTCAACATGTTATTGATACATTAGATTTAACAGATGCCTGGAGACTTTATCATCCAAACGAAAAAGATGCTTCATGGACTCGTCTGAACCCGTATATTGTGCGAAGATTAGATTATTGTTTTGTTTCTGATAACATTTTGCGTTTCTGTACTATGTGTGAACATTTTTTTGTTCCAAATTCCGATCATAAGGCTGTTGTCCTTGAACTGAACGAGAATGATTTCACTTGAGGACCAGGATACTGGAGATTCAATAATAGTTTTCTTAAAAATGTTTTTTTTGTACAAAAAATGAATAACATGTTAGATACATTTCTTTCAGACAACGAAACTCTGCATGATTTAGAGAAATGGGAAATGTGTAAGGTTGAAATAAGAAATTTTTGTATAGATTTTGGGAAAGATCTGGCGTGTAAAAAAAGAAACGAGTTACGAATGTTGCAGTCACAGTTACAAAATCTAGAAAAAGAGCTTGCCAAGGATCCTGAAAACGAAAATATTAATAAAAGATTATGAGAGTAAAACAAAACCTGGAGATTTTGCAGGCTTACAAAACCAGAGGTGCTCTCAGGTAAGATGTAGGCTTAAATGGATAGAAGAAGGAGAAAAAGAATACAAAATATTTTTGTGGTTTAGAAAAGGCACGAAGTAAAAATAGGAGGATTATTACAAGACTGTGTAAAGAAACGGGTAACATTACATCAGACAGATCAAAGAGAAATAATGCAAGAACAAACGGCATTCTATAGACGATTGTATACTCAGAATACTGAAGCAGCAAATGTAGAAGAAGCTGCTGACATTTTTATTGACAATGTAGGATTAAGACAGTTAGAAGAAAATGATGCAGTAATATGTGAGGTTATAGTGACATTAGAAGAGACGACATCTGCTCTAAAGAAAATGAAAAATGGCTCCACTCCAGGAAGCGATGGCTTAACAACCGAGTTTTATAAGTTTTTTTGGTCAAAATAGGCAATGTTGTCACTAACTCCTATATGAAATCTTTTAACAAAGGAAGCCTCTCGTTTACACAATGGCAAGATATTATAACTCTTTTTCACAAAGTTAAAGACTTGGATAGGGTTAAACTTAATAACTGGAGACCATTACTCTTACTAATTCTGATTATAAAATCTCGGCAAAAGTACTCTCAGAAAGACTGGGTAAAGTCATCCATAACTTAGTCAACGAAGATCAAGTTGGCTATATAAAAGGAAGAAATATATCAACAGTGCTTTGAACCATCGATGATGTCATCAACTATTTAAATAAAACTGGAAAGGCGGGGTACCTATTAGCTATGAAAAAGCCCTTTGATTCCATATAAAAAAAAAATCTTCTACATGTATTCAAAGTATTAGGATTTGGGACCAATTTCCAGAGATGGGTACAAGTTTTGACAAATGGTAACCAAAGCTGCATCAACCATGGAGGTTGGTTATCTGAGCCATTTGATGTAATTTGTGGTATAAGGCAGGGATGTCCCTTTTTCCCCCCCCCGTAGCGTTCGTTTTAGCTGTGGAGTTCTTGGCAGCAAAGATCAGAAAAAAGCCAAATAACAGGTATCCAAGTGCCAACACTTAGGGACCATGCAAACGAACAGTACATAAAGATAAAACAAACTCGCTGATGATACCATCTAATTCTTAGAAAACAAAAATGATATGATTGAATCCTTAAATATTCTGAAAGCATTCGAGACATTTTCTGGTCTTAAGTTAAATATGAATAAGACCAAAGCTATAAGAATGGGTAGGAGAATAAATGAAAACAATCTGCCTTTTTCTATAGTAGAAAGAATAAAAATACTGGGAATTTATTTCGAGAAAGATAAAATGGCTAAGAACATCGAAGAGAACTGGAAGGGCAGGGTTCAAACCATAGAAAAATCAATAAAGAACTGGAGTAAACGAGACATCAGCATTCATGGCAAAATTACAGTAATTAAATCTTTTTTGATTAGTCAGTTAGTTTTTGTAATGCAGTCAGTTCGTATTCCCTTTGAAGTCTTGCAGAGAATAAATACGATGTTATATAAATTTGTTTGGCAAAAGAAACACAGTAATCGGAAAGCATTTGAAAAAGTTAAAAGGAAAGTAATGGAATCAGATTATAGCTTAGGAGGTTTAAAAACGGTAAACATTATGGATCTTCAAAACAGCATATATTTGCAATGGGCAGGGAAATTGTTCTCTGCAACAGACGAAAACTGGAGTAAGATTCCGAGGCGGCACTTAAACAAATAATAGATAATGATAGCATATTTAAGCTTAACTGTAATGCAAAACAGCTGCAGCAAATTGAACTAATAGATAATGAATTTTGGAGCAATGTAGTCACCATTTATTTGAATAATAAGAAGAAAGTCAAATTAGAAAAAGTAACGCCTACTACCTTTTTAGATCAAGTGTTATTCTATAATAATTTGATAAAATATAAAGGCAATATATTATATTTTCAAGCATGGAAAGAAAAGGGGATACAGTTTGTAGAGACAATGTGCACATTAATGAAAATAGATTGCTTAATCTTACAGAAGTAGAGACAGTTTTAGGATATATATAGTAATGCTAATACTATTTTTGAGTACAATGCATTGCGAAACGCCCTCCCATTATCTTGGCGGGAATGGATATATGACAACAATATCCCTCTTGACAATGTTTACTCTGCTGGCTGTGAAGCTCATCTATTCAATAAAAAACCAAAGAGATAAAGAAGTTACTGGAGCAAAGGAATCCAAGTTACATAACTGCAAATGGCAAAGACTTTTGGCATAGAAAACTTAACTTTGAAAATAGACGATCTCGTATGGCTAATACCAAGAACATCTACAAAAGAGGTTAGGCTGAATGAACTACAATGGAAAATAAACCACAACATATTTACCCTACTAATATTCTTTTGCAAAAAATGAAAGTATCGGAAACAAATAAGTGTGATAACTGTACAGATGAAATCGACTTTATCGAACATCTTTTTCTACTGTCCTCCTGTCAACAAATTTTGGAATTATGTAGAAATATTGATTTCATCGAGTATCGGTAAATCCTTAAAACTGTCCTTAACTGACGTACTCTTTGGTGTTCGCAGAGATGATATAAGTAAACAGAACACAAAGTCGATTAACCATATCATATTAGTAGGGAAAATGTCCATTAGCATAGCACGTAAAACTGGAAAATGATAGCATTACAATGATCTTCGATCAACACATAGAACTGAGAAAGCGTTACATCAATTTACTTATTGTGTAATTAATAAATAACAGAATTCAGAAACACGCTTTTGTATAACATCGGCTACTGGAGATGTATCTCTTCCAGGAAGAAAAAAAAAACGAAGACAAAAAAGTATAACAAGAACCACTAGGTAGCCATCAGTTCGTGCTGTGGTACTAGTTTAATGTTTATCCGTTTATTTTGCCTATTTGTTCTGTTTGTGTATGCATGAATTTGTTCCAAATTACACAGGTCATTGCTTATAATTATATCTGTTCATTCTTAGAGCTGTATCTGTGTATGGCTTGCCACCACTGTACATTTGCATACACACTGCACAAGCCCACTCATGCACGCACAAACACGCTGTTCCACGCACGCACACACACACACACACACACACACGCGCGCGCGCGCGCGCGCGCACACTAACATGAACATACACAGACGCACACCTCCCAACCCTACCCCCCACCCCACCTCCCTTACACATACACTTATTATCTCGCTTCTTGGCTTTCCTCATGTCTCCCTTTTAGACCCCCTTTTTCGCTATAAGGGTAGCATCTTTGGGGAATAGACCAATTTCCGAGATTATATGTGACCCTCGTCTAAGTCTCTTGTATACGTTTTCATCCTTCCAAGGATCGTCCTTGCATTCTTTTTCGCCCTTCTTCTTCAAGGATGATTACCGGGAATATTAAGTTCAGGAGCGACAGTGATGGATATTATTATGATCATAACTACTTTCCTCAGTCGCCATACCTCTCTTCGTTTGATGTGAATTTTAAAGCTTGTATGAGCTGATCCTCTTTTTTTTTTTTTTTTTTTTTTTTTATCTGTCAGTCTGTCTTCGGAAAAAAAAAAACGAGGGAAAAAAGTTAATTAAGTCTTTTGCTTCATTTAAGTGGTTAGCGTTGTATAAGCAGAACATTACCAGCGTGAGAGTGCCAGTACACCACACATTAGAACATAAACAAACCCAGACACTTTGTATCAACCACTAAAACACTAAAATCAACAAACAAAAAAGTGTCCATTTGTAAGAAAACATACAGACTCTGCATGGTGTGTAAGAGACTGGTTGGAGACAGGATAGAAAGAAAAGAAAAGAAAAAAAAAAGGGAAAAGCAAAAATAGTTGAAATTGTTTTTTTTTATTTTACTTTATTTTTTTCGCTTTTTGTTTCTTTTGGCAGATGAAGACGGAAGAGGACATATGACACCAAAAAATGAAGAGGTAGTTTTTCGGCCTTAGGGAGAGAGAGAGAGAGAGAGAGAGAGAGAGAGAGAGAGAGAGAGAGAGAGAGAGAGAGAGAGAAATCGTCACCTCCCTCCTTAGGTGCTCCATTGATCCGATAACTGATGCCACAAAAACAAAAAAAAAAAAAAAAAAAAAAAAAAAAAAAACAACAAAAAAAATATATACACAGAATGCCAGCATGGTTTCCGTAAACATCGATCTTGTGTAACACAACTTTTACTTGTCATGCAGGATTTAACAAAACTTTAAGATAATGGCAATGATGTAGATATACTTTATTTAGACTTTAAAAAGGCTTTCGATTCTGTACCCCATGAGAGGCTTTTAGTGAAATTATCAGCATATGGAATTACAGGTAGAGTGCATACATAGATAATGGATTTCTTAAACTAAGAGACGGCAAAGAGTCAGAGTAGGAAGTTCATATTCAGATTTTACGGAAGTTCTAAGTGGTATACCACAAGGGAGTATTTCGGGTCCTATATTATTTACATTATTTATAAATGATTTGCCGAATTCGGTGGAAAGTATTTGCAAAATATTTGCAGACGAAACAAAAATTTACAATACAACTTATATCATGATACGTTACAAAATGATATTGATAATTTATCTGAATGGTCTACCACATGGAACTTGCATTTTAATGCAGAAAGTGCAATGTGTTACATGTTGGACGTAAGAACCCAAGATACCAATACACAATGCTAAACAGTAATACTGGTGAGCGTGCAGATATTTCAACATGTGGTTATGAAAAAGATCTTGGTGTCACTTTCGATTCTGGCCTGGTATTCGATAAGCATATTCAAAACTCTATAAATAAAGCTAACAAAATGATTGGTATAATTAAACGTACTTTTATTCACATAGATAAAGATATTTTTACAAAACTATACAAGGCTTTCGTTAGACCACATTTGGAATATGGCAACACAATTTGGTATCCTCGATTAAGAGGCAGTCTGCTGCTCTAGAAAGAGTACAAAGAAGAGCAACAAAGCTTGTAAAGAATATACAAGATCTTCCCTATGAAGGTAGGTTAAAAGCTCTTGGACTGCCTACCCTAAAAACAAGACGAGTGAGGGGCGATTTGATTCAAGTCTATAAAATATTTAATTGTGTTGACAATATTCCTATTTGAAAACTTTTTACTGCATCAAGAGTTGAGAATACCAGAAATAGTGTGGATAAAATTTATCATGAATATTGTCGCACTAACCTAAGGAAATTTTCTTTCAGTAACAGAGTAACAAATCTTTGGATAAAATTAACCCCTAATATTAAACGTGCACAAAATACTAACCTTTTCGAAAGCTCTATCGATGATAGTGTATTATTGAAGACTATTTATTTTGACTATGATAAATAAAGACTTGAGCGAGTAAAAAGACCAGACCGTATAAAGATGAGATAACTATGGAAGTAAGCAATTGTCCCTATGAACCTGAACCTGAACCTGAACCCACTTCTCACAATAACGGTGTCACGACGGAAACGGAAATGCTTAAACTGCTCATTGTCGTCATCAAGCTCACATCGATTGGTGCGTTCAGGAAAAATCGACGAGCTCCCATTAAAAATGTCTGTTTATGAATAATGGCACAGTACTGGATAGCCATTTCTTCTCTCTCTCTCTGAGAGTTGCTCCTGTTGTTTATAGCTGAGGGAGAGAGCGCCTGTGAGTTGAACGTGTCATTTTCAGCTCTCCATTTCCTACCGATTTATGTCGCTTGGACTCCTAAGATTCCAGAGTGTTTTTGCACAGTGATTCATCAAGTGTGTGTGGATTGTATCGTGCGGTTAAACAGTCAAAAAGGTCAGTGATCAGTCCATAATTAACAAAAAGTGATTTACATTGATTAATGAAGGAGAGAATCAGAAACCTCTAAGCATCGTTCACTGACCTCTATCCTGACTGACTGCACGTGCAAGTGTACACCGTCCAGCTGACCTCTGTGACAGAGTGATGTGTAAAAACCGGTTTGACTCTCCACTGTCCGCCGTTAACAAACTGGAAGTGTGTGTTTGTTGCGGTGCAAGTGTTCTCAAAATAATTGCCTTGTCCTTGTAATACATAACACAGGCGCTTGAAACATTTCTTTTGATGGTTTCTAACGTGGTTCTGTAGACCCATGTAGAAACAATATGCGGAGAAGCCCGGTGACCGAGTGTTTGAACTTTTTTGAGTATTATGTGTGTGTGTGTGTGTGTGTGTGGTGTGTGTGTGTGTGTGTGTGTGTGTGTGTGTGTGCCTACTCATTATGGCTGATTATACTTCAGACAGCGACCAATCAAGAAAATTATTGCGTACCAACAATATAATTCAAAGGCGATTTTTTTTGTTCCAGTGACGAACTGATCGTGTGGAGAAAAAGTCTCATTTACAGATACTGTGCTCAACGTGAACCAAGTATTTCTTTTCACATCAAAAACTATGACGCCAAAGGTGTTGTCATATCTTCAATAGACAATATTATCCATGAGTCTCTTCCATGCAGTTTAGCACAAACCAAACTCCGTCTCGATTGTAACTCAGAAAAGTCTGTGACCATTTCCCTGTTTTTTACCCAGGATGCCCGTGGCACTCTGTTATGTCAAGGCAAAGACTGTGTCAACTGGGATCGCCGTGAGTGTAAAGTGTTGAACATTTTTGTGCCCACTTTCCTGGAGAATAGGGACATCAGTCAATTGACTCAGTCCTTACTCCACACGCCCATCACATTTATCACAGGCTTTCCAGGAACGCCCAGCCTTCAGACTCCGGACCTTGAAATACCATCTTCTCCTACCACGGGTACCCCAGCTCCCGCTGCCTCCCCTTCATGTCCCTGTTCTACATCTCTACTGTGCGAGGAGGACCCTTCGGACAGCGCTGCAACACACGGGGTGATTATTTTCCCCCCAACTCCATCACTGAAAATGGAAACAGACGATGGAGATAACAAAGAGCAGTCCTCTCCCTCTTTTACCTTCAGTGCAGATTCTTCAGCATCCTGATTCTCTGGGTAATGAGGAAAACAAAAGCCAGCACTGGACTTGACGCAAAAAAGGAAAAAGAAGAAGAAGAGTAGTATGCGAAGGCGCGCTCTCTATTTTACCCCCAACACACAAAGCTTCTTCTCTCTCGGCATGTGTACCCCATGTTTGTCGGACTCGCTGGGAGCGTGTGAAAGAAGACATTGAAGACCTCGTGCATTGCAGATCGAATCCGATCACAGGTTCACCACGCTTATTGAGGACGCTAAAACGTACACCAAAAATGAATTCAGAACTTTCTGCAGAGACCTGTCAGATAAAATGAACAGTCATCTAAAAGAAATAGCGCGCTCTGATCTTCTTCAAACGACAGTCATTTAAAAGAAGATGCGGCGCTGATCTCTGTCTTCAACAAGAAAAATGGACTTCTACACAAAGAACTGCATTCCTGTAAGACTCAGCTGGGAAATCTACAATCAGAAATAAAGAAAATAAAAAAAAGCCCACTTCAAGAAAAACCACAGGGGTTCAGACTGTTTCCACAGGATCACCCCCATCCTGTTCAACATTCTTTGAAGAAGCATGTCAACCTGGTCTTAGCACAGAACCCCCACAGCGGAACAACCCCCAGGACGACAAAGACAGCGACCATTTGTTGTTAAGGAGGGAAAATGATTTTCGGGATGCTGCCCCCTCCGATGACGTGGCTGACCGAAGTCAGGAAGGAAAGGCACTGAGCCTGCCTCAGTATGCCGTGTCCACGGCCAACTCCTTCTCCAGCTGGACAATTCTGAAGAAGAACCGATCCAGAAAAGAATCTGAATCCACCAAAACGCTCCATAACCCCCGACCGTAAACGACCCCCCACTCCACCCCCCCCCTCATCATCCAATGCATCTCTCCTGTTGATGTTTTAAAAACACAACGTGTCCCAGAGAGAGCAACAATGCTCATAATAGGCGATTCAGTACTTCGCTTCGTCAACCCGAAAAGACTTGCCCCTCCGAACGAATTTATGTACAAATCTGTGTTCCGAGAATGCAGGTATATGGACTGTTTTCCTGGCTGCTGTCCCTTAAATCTTTCCCTGACATCAGTCACGTTATTGTCCATGTCGGGGTGAACTCCTGTCCTGCTGGTCCTGTCCAGAAGAAGTCTGGATGCGACTTGTGTCCCGATGCTGTGAGATCTTCCCCAACGCCAAACTGTCCTTCAGTTCCATCGTTCCTGCCAGAGGTCGACATCACTGAAATAACTCGATCCGCCCATCCAACCGCATTTACAGGCTGTCTGTGACCACCTGGGAGTGTCGTTCATTGACCACGACTCCACATTCACCACTCCTTCAGGGGCCTCTGGCCCTCTATCAGGACCTGATCCACCCCAGCGCCAAAGGAACTGGCAGACTGGCTGCCAACCTCAAGTCACTGTGGCGTGGAG
>JADBJO010010464.1:67500-72651 GCA_016801955.1 Conus betulinus | reverse complement strand
AGTTTATCAGGATATATCCAAAAGTTTATGCCAGCTTTCATATGAGATCAGCTGCAACAGAAAGAGTCCAGAGTTTGTGTATGTGCACATCATTTGAAAGAGATTAGTTGGTAGTGCTTTCTTTTGTTTCCTTTTTTAAAGTTCCATGGGAATAATAAGAGAAAAAGATTTCCTAAGCTATTTTCTTGAAATATTTATTTTGTATAATAATTCATAACATATGCAAGAAGGGCTATTCACTTGAAGATACACATGTAGCTTTGTTGGTCTGCTAGTGTCTCTTGAGAAT
Source organism: Conus betulinus (assembly GCA_016801955.1). NCBI lineage: Eukaryota > Metazoa > Mollusca > Gastropoda > Neogastropoda > Conidae > Conus > Conus betulinus. Next base: position 72,362 of record JADBJO010010464.1, on the reverse strand, counting down.
GACAAGAGCACAAATCGGAACATTCTTGTTCTTTCTCTGCATGTCTGTTTACTCTATTTCCAATCCAGTAGGACACATATATTGTCGGATATCCGGTTGAAAGTATTTAAAATTTTGATTTTGGTCCCAGAGTTCTTTTCATCTTTTTATGTCAAACAAAGTGTATACTTTGCTTGCTTCATCTCTCATGAATGATGTCAACAATGGAAGATCTTACTGTGTTGAGTGAGAGTACAAAGGTGTGCTCACACAAATCTAATGCATTTACTATACATGTATGTATTAAACATGTGTGGTGTTTTATTTTCACCACCAGTGAGCGTACCAAGATGCATATCACAAATTTTTATTCAGTAGTATCGTTTCATATCTTGCTTACCCAGAGAAGAGGAATTTCCTTTTAAACTTCTACAAATGTGTGATGAAATAAACCTCACATGTCTTCTATCATTGGCAGTTTGCTATTGCAGAAACAGACATTTATTGTAAACAGGGCTGTTAAACAGAAATGGCATACAGCAGAAATGGTATATTTATGTCCCGTACACTTTCTTTCGCAGAGATCAGTAGTCATATTGAAATTCGAAAGTTTGGGGGGAAAAAGACCTGTGCTTGCATAGTTGTGCATGAGCCTACTTGCATGCATGTGTATGCACACGCACGCACACATACACATGCACACACATGCGCATGCACATGTATGCATGCACACATATAGGCGCGCTTGCACGCGTGTACACACTTCAGTAGTTTCCAACTCTATTTTGAAAACATGATTTGTTTTTAACAATGTGTTCCGATCATGTGTAATTGAAAGCTGTTCATTGATTTGAGTTCAAAGCACCAGTTTTGATGCAGAAGATGACATGGAGAAAGTTTTGCTACTCTAAATTTTGTTTTTGAAACAAAACCACTCCTAGGATAATGTGCAAGAAAAAAGTCACTGTTCACCTTTAACTTCTTTGTACACAGTGCTGTTAGTATACTGGGAAAATGTGTCCATATTCTTGTTGTGTGTTTTGTTGAAGATCTCATTCTGAAGATAATGGTTTGAACTGCTTGGATTACACAAATATCTAATTGCTGTAATTTTGTTTTCCAATTTTCTGCCGCATAATGTACTCAAAGTCAATGTGTCTGTTCCACATAGCGTTTTAAGTGGCAACATATTTCCATGGTGATGAAGATGATGATGATGCAGATGATAGTTGCACACTGGTTGTGTGTAGGGCTGTTGTGGCATTGTGTGTTCAAAGGCCTGTTGTGTCTTGCAGTGATGAGAAAGCGTCTGTTTTTGTCAGCGACTGGAAAGCTAACTTCTCAGACCTGGTTACCTGGTCTTTTTGTCATTCATTTCAGTGTTTGCTTTTTGACTGCTTCAGCTGCAGTGATGCGGTTTATTAGTATTGACCTTTCATTGTTTACAAAAGAATCTCATCTATTCATGAACATTCATGATGTTTGTTGTTGAAATTTTGAAAGTGATACATGCCATTCATCAGTCACATCCAAACTGCATTTAATTGATGCGTTTTTTTCTCTTCTTTTTTTTCTTTTTTTTTTTTTTTTTTTAAAGATGTACAGTATTTGGGGATGATTTATGTCTGCTGTTGCTTTATTATAACTGCTTTTGCTGGCTTTGTTCGTTTGTTTGCTTGTCAAGGGTTTTTCATTTTGTACTTGTTTCTTGCCACATGTTTGCAGTTGGTTGCAACAGACATGTTTTTTCGTCCTCACTCTTCTCGTAGGCATTGCTCCCATATGGCTCATTTTTATCTTCCCTTGCATAACCACGCCCACACCCATTCTGTCACAGACCCAGCATCTGCAGTGCAGCAAACGACCAAGAGAGTAGAGCATGAACCGCCACAGAATATGACATTTGTTTCTGGTTGATAATGAAGCAGACTATGAAGATGATGCTGCTGTGTTACATATTGATCTGAGGCTTGGGACAGGGCTGTGGTGTGCGCTCCAATTACATCCCAACGTTAACCAGGCAGAGACTGGTGAGAGAAAGACACCTGTGGTGTTGGTTAAGAAATCTGAGCAACTCTTACAGCGACGTACTCACTAAGTGGATGGAGCTGGACTGAGCCATTCCAGTCTGTCCATGTGAGTTCACAGTGCGTTTAACTTGGGGTCAGAGCCAGCTGCAGCCAAAGAACTGCACAAGTACCTGCCTCTGGTGGGACCTGAACCCAGGACCTCCCAGCCTGCAGTCCTAAACACTGCACCACACACGGTTTCTGAATGCATGGAAAGGAAAGAGTTGGTTTGCAAAAAGTTTCGCTTCTTTTTTTTTCTTTTTATGGAGATGTTGAAATGGATTGTTAGTCAAATGGGAGCCTGCCTTTACTCCTGCAATATTGTGTGGAGTCAGACTTACAGTTGAACAATCCAGGCCACCACACTTCTCATGATTGGATCAAAAAGCCAGTGTAAACCGAATCTACTTATTCTGTAAAGTAACTCTTTTTCTTTTACGGGAATAGTGGTAGAATCTCAAAAAATAGTGAATACTCTTAAACTTTGATAAATAGAGCCAAACTCAGTTTAGCCCTTAACAAGGTGTTCAAATATAGTGTTACTTACAGAGAGATTGAGAGAATGCTGAATGCATCAAACGTGTTTGTTGTTGTTGTTGTTATTTTAGCACCATTATTTTCAGTCATTGATTAAACTGTTAATAATGGAGTTTACATTGATGATCAACAGTACCCAGATGTTAGAAGTTTCTGTAAAAATGTAACGGGTGATTGATGTGAATTTTCTGGAAAAAAAAAGCATATACTTTAAATTTCATTTGTGTGTGTGCGTGCGTGTGTGTGTGTGTGTGTGTGTGTGTGTGTGTGTGTGTGTGTGTGTGTGTGTGTGTGTGTGAGACATTTCAGTGTGTATGCATGTGTTGTCCTCTTTTTCACTTTTAATATTTAATGACAGACTGTGAGCATTTATATTTCTGTTTGCTTTTGTTATGTTGCTTTACAAATTGTTGAATGTATAAGGACTTTGCTTGTCATAATCATAGATGTCTAATTTAGACAGTGTTTGTGGACACTTGGAAGCGCATTTCAAATACCTTTTTTTTCCATGTTTATTTCTTGTAATCTGCAAATGATTTATAATCAACAGGCATCAAGAAGATTCTAATCTTATTAAAGGACAAAAGTATTGAGGACTACAGTGTGGTTTTATTGTCATTGTAACAGTTTCCCCTCTTCACTGACAAGAGAACATTGAAGCCAGCAGTCTTCTTGACAACCTTCCCAGTTTGTTGTTGTTGTTGTTTTTGTTGTTGTTGTTATATTAAGAATTTCCTGTTTAAACAAAATCTTCCCCCCAAATCCTGAATTTGGTAAGAAAATCCAGAATTTCTGATATTGTCACAAAATGCAATGGGGGGGGGGGGGGGGTGGGGGGGGGGGGATAGGGAGAGAACATTTTTGGAAAGGGAAGTCATCTTAATCTTATACTTAACTCTCTCTCTCTCTCTCTCTCTCCTCTCTCTCTCTCTCTCTCTCTCTCTCTCTCTCTCTCTCTCTCTCTCCCAGCATTATGTTCATGTGAACAAAATCTCTCTCTGTCCCCAAATTATGTTCATCTCTCTCTCTCTCACATTATGTTCATGTGAACAAAAAATCTCTCTCTCTCTCTCTCTCTCTCTCTCTCTCTCTCTCTCTCTCTCTCTCTCTCTCTCTCTCTCTCTCTCTCTCTCCCCAGCATTATGTCTCTCTCTCCATGTGAACAAAATCTCTCTCTCTCTCTCTCTCTCCTCTCTCTCTCTCTCTCTCTCTCTCTCTCTCTCTCTCTCTCTCTTCAGCATTATGTTCATATGAACAAAATCTCTCTCTCTCTCTCTCTCTCTCTCTCTCTCTCTCTCTCTCTCTCTCTCTCTCTCTCTCTCTCTCACTCAGCATCACTGAACAAAATCTCTCTCTCTCTCTCCTCTCTAAGTTCAACATGAACAAAATCTCTCTCTCTCTCTCTCTCTCTCTCTCTCTCTCTCTCTCTCTCGGAACTGTGTTCATGTGAACCACATGTCTGGCACATTGCACATTAGAAAGAACTCTGGATCAGTTGTTGTTCTCACAGTTTGTGGTCAATTTTCCTTTTTTCTTGTATGTGCAAATGTCTGTGCGCTATGAGTGCACGTGTGTGGTGAGTGAGTGTATGTGTGTGTGTGTGTGTGTGTGTGTGTGTGTGTGTGTTAGAAATGATTTTATAGGAATACAGAAACATCTCACAAATTGAAATTGAAAATGAAAGACAGAGGAGCAGACTGATAGAGAAAAAGTCTGAAACACACACACACACACACACACACACACACACACACACACACACACACACACACACACACACATACATGCGCGCGCGCTGCGCGCACACACACAAGAGAGAGAATAATATGCACACACACACACATATACACAAACAAGCTTTCTGAACAGTATTTTATTGAAAGTTCAGTTTTGATTCGGGAGTTTGATGGAATGTGGAATGACACTATTTTCACTACTGTTTGTTTTGAATTTTGGAATTTGGAATCTTCGTCCAGGTGGTAGAACATTGTAGTTTTTTTTAAAGAACATGAGAACTGTCAGCAGCAATATGTTTATACAACGTCTTAACATCAGAAGTAAGTACACCATATTTGTAAACGTATTTGATGCCTACAGTAGGACTTCTACGCATGATGAGAGCAGTAGTCAAGAAAACAACAGTTGATAGCAGAGTGTTCGCTGAAATTAAGTCACAGATAGAGAACCCTTTTCATACCATGACTGACAGTAGCTGTGAAAATCCATGGCAATATAACACATACTTCAAGACATGGTTTTAAAGAGCCACCTCAATGC
>JADBJO010010464.1:60000-62500 GCA_016801955.1 Conus betulinus | reverse complement strand
GTTTATAAAATCAGGGATAGGACCATGGTATTGTTGCAGGAAATTGTGTTCAAAGTATCCCATGAAAAGGCATGCGTAGCTGGGGCCCATGGGTGCCCATGGCGACACCACTGATTTGCTTGAAGGTGTCGCCAAGGAAGGTAAAGTGTTGTTGTTGGTAGGGACAAGTTCTGCAGGGCGAATCAGAGTGGTGGTTGCAGGGAAAGGGTCTTTTCTTTGGTTGAGAAAAAAATGACAGGGCTTGCAGTCCATCTGTATGGGGAATACTGGTATATCACTGACATATCAATAACCCTGGTCACATACCAGTTTTCCCAACTGGTTGTTTAAGTTATTTTCAGTGATCTCGAAAAAATCTTAACTTGACTCCGCTGCCTTTTAGGTTTTAAGCAGAATGCTATGCCAGAAAAAGGCTGATATGCAATACTGTGGTTTGTTTGTTGAATTTTGAAAAAGCCAACCAAAGTCCCACCTAAGAAGCAAAAGAAAATGATAAAACAACAAAATAAGCTACATTTTCTTGTGAAATGTAGAAAATATAAAAGAGATACCCTCTTAAGACACAAGTGCTTAGGGCCAGTTCTTGGAATGAATCTGCAAGGGACTGAACTATCATAAACTAGTAAATTCCAAGGCTAAATAACTGAGCACCATTCCAGCAACTTTCAGAGCAGCTTGGTGTTGCAGTGACTGCAAGAAATATTGAATTATGAAAAAGTTTGCTCCTATGTCTTAGACTGAAAACATAGGGGGAGAATGAAAACATAGGGGGAGATAAGCATTTATATCTGCAGTGGTAGATAATTCTGCCTAACTAACGGTATGTGGGTGAATGAGGAATAATAAATGCTTCTTAAAATGAGCCCTCAGCAAGCCTATAGTCTCCAAGGGGGAGACCAGCTCCAAAGGGGCTAACTGTCAGTGGTGTCGCCATTCCAGGAGAGATCAATGTTGCCATGGCCATTTTTGTGTGTTGCCACTAAATTCAGCACTCAGTCCATTTCTTTACACTCTGAATATTCTGTACTAAAAACGACAAAATGGAAAAGAACTCTGTTTTAAGAAGTTTCTCCACGCTTTCAAAAGAAAGATGCGTTGAAAGGGGGACCATTTTGAAACCATTGCCCTGAAGTCCTTTGTGGCAGCAGAGGGCGCCACCATATCCTGTCAATGATAGTCCCCATAACCTTGCTGATATCGGTGACTCCACACCAAATTCGTCCAGATCATAGTCGTGGAAAGAAGAAAACTGAAACTAAAGTCACAGCGAAAGCAAGACATTGAGAGCCATAGAATTCGAGACATTTTTTTATGGTGATTGAGGAGAGTGAGGATGACGCAGATGATGCTATGGATTTCCAGTCCGGTCTGTGACTTCATGACAGGCTGTATACTACGTTTACTGTCATAGTATCCTTCGCCGTCAGCCAGACCTGTGAGATACAGATACCTGCAGTGTTGGTTAGGAAACATGAGCAGCACCTTCAGAGACGCACCCACTGGGTGGAGGTAACTTGGCTGTGGTCCGATTCTTCCCAGTTTAGCTCAGTGCAGACTTCAACTCTGGAAAGAAGCGAGTCGGGGCGGAAAACTCACAGAGATATATACGTTTGATGAGAGTCAAACCCGAGAAGCCTGGACCCCACACCATCCCCACCCCAACCATATCCTCCCATCTTTCTCCCACATACGGCCACTCACTCTACAGTGATGTCGTCGCTTTATCCCATGTTTTACCTTCTCTTCCTCCCCTTCCACTACCCCCCCCCCCCCCCCCCCCCCCCCCCCCTGTCTCCATCCACCCACCTTAAGTCCATCTGTCTGTCACGATCATCGAGGGAATAATAATTGCACTATCGATGACCACCGTGTGCAAATCTCTTCCCATCTCAAAGGGAGGCATAAGCAATACAAACTGAACCGAAAACAGTTCGTAAGCAAAAGCGTTGACAGTCAACACAATTGCTCATAGGGTCTTTTTTTTCGGAAAAAGGTAAAATATCTTTAGGAGAAAATGGTACAATGTTCCGCATTCAAGCACAATGAAAGCGACAAACAATCTTTGATCAGCAGATTTCCAAGGTTAGGAAGTTTGATAAGTTTCTTATTGCAAGGGTGAAGTGCGCGCGAGAAGGTACATAAGATGCGAGTCTTTCAGAAATATAAAAAGAAAGAGTATCATTGAAATCCTTCAAATTTAATGTAGATCTTTTATGTTTAATAACAAAACTTGGTTATTTCTAATTGTAAAAAATTATAAAAAAAAAAAAAAAAAAAAAAACTGACCCCCTTTTTTAATTAAACGAAAACATGATGTTACACAGTTGATGATTACAGGAAAACTAGAGTTCTTAAAGCATGTTTCAATACAAACCAAACCCAACGAGGGTAAATACATATCTGGATTCTTTCACTCTTTCTTTTTATTTTAAGCAGTCATCCTCCATTATCATTTTCATGTCTTCGCATTCAGCAAGTGTGGTTACTGGATCAAATTCAA
>JADBJO010010464.1:50000-55000 GCA_016801955.1 Conus betulinus | reverse complement strand
CAAGATAGCATAATGGTTATTCCGCCAAATTTTGAGACCTATTTATGATAATCAGTAAACAATTGGTCAGTTTCATGACAACGCATTAATAAAGAAAAAGAAAAACGTGGTCAGGTTCTGATTCAATGGTGGTCATTTGCCAGACGTAAATGGTCAATTCAGCAGTTAAATTGTGACTAGTTAGCAGAGCCTAGGGATGATGATGATGATGAAATGGTGACTGGTCAGTAGCGCTACGTTGTCAGTATATAATCAGGTGATAAATCCACGATGCTGAGTGGCCCATTTTAAATGATGATATTAGCTGAGCTGAACATCCAGCTTATGATGGCATAGTTATCAGTGATCAGAGCTCTGTTGTCAGCATGTGATGAGAAGGTGATCAACTGGCAGTGTGAAAGTGCTTGTTTCTCAAGACATTGTGATCAATCAGCAGAGTTCAATGATCAGTTCATGATGACACACTGATCAGCCAGCAGAGCTGAGTGGTCAGGTTATGATGAAATGGCGATGAGTTAGCACAGCTAAGCCTTGGTAGCCACCTTACAATGACACAGCCATCAATTAGAAGCGCTCAGTAGTCAATTTATGACGGCATGGTCTACTAACAGAGCTAAAAGGTCACGTTCAGCTGAAAGACATCACGTAGCCATGCCTGTGACTGCCATGGAACGATGCCTGGTCCTTTGGCTGTTTGAAGCTGCTGTAACAGTGCAGAAGCTGAAAACAGCAATATGGTAAATGCTTTGACCGGGAAGTATTGGCAACGCGTCTCCATTATGCCCTGATGGCAATCAGACAGATAAAAAGACAACACGACTAACATCAACAGCAGGTGTGCCTGCCTACAACCTCAGTTCATGTCTGGCCGGTTCACACTCAGGAGACATTTCTATCATTGGCACTCAAGGTCGTGCTTACTTCCGAGCCACTAGGTTGAGACATAATACGACTTCGAGTTCCAAAAGATAAAATTGTGAGTCTGCATATATATATATATATATATATATATATATATATATATATATATATATATATATATATATATATATGCAGTTCAGCCTTCCATCTCAAAATTACACTTAGTAGAGGAAGCGATTCCAGCTGATTTGGACCATCGATGACCGAATGGTAAGTCTAACACCAGCCTCCCGTGACTCATCTCTCGCCTTTCCACTCCAGAAGAAAGTGTGCTCTCCAACGACATCAGTATGTTCGCCAGTCTCTGCGATGCGTGTCTCACTCAAGGTCGGGATGTCAATATTGCAACCAGACAATTAATGACCAACAATGGCTGTCACACATTCTCCTCTGTTGCTCTCCTCTGTGTCCATCAGAGTTCTCACATTTCAGCTCCTACAGAAAGAGCACTCCTCCTCCTGTATATTCTTGCTGCATGTTTTCTTGTTAGTTCTTGAGTTCTGACCACTGGATTGGATGTTGAGCCAGCTGCAGTTTGCTGGCTGTGAGGCAAGCAAGGCTTACGTTTCCTTTTCTGGAAGAGTTCAGATGAAAATCTGATTCTTTATGAGTGAAAAGATAACAAAATGCCCCCCCCCCCCTCTCTCTCTCTCTCTCTCTCTCTCTCTCTCTCTCTCTCTCTCTCTCTCTCTCTCTCTCTTTTTTGTCGCCAATGGATATTTACCATTCCAAATCCGCCTATTGTTGAAACTTTCCCATCAGGAACATCTGCTGCCCAGAGGCCATGGAAGGGGGAACGTTCCAAACAGGAGAAGGCATGGTTTATCAGTGAGCTATCTTTAGCATCAAAAGGGCGTGTGTCCCAGAAGCACATATTCCGATAGAGTTTTCGAATCCACCTTTTCCGGATCTAGTCAATCGTTACGCGCTCAAAAAGAAGAAAAAATGACACAGACCTTCTGATCATCTTTCAGCGATGTTTTGCACATGGGTTTAATCCTGGGAATACTTATGTAGTTCATATTCAGATGTATTCAAAGTTTGAATCCTATTCGAAGAACACCACCACCAGAATACATAGTGCTCCAACATCCTGCAAGCACATGGACATGTGTTGATCATTGTCGTCATCACGATGGACATCCCTGTTACTGTGGCTGCTGTCGTTACAGAAAAAAAAAAACCCTGCCACGACAACAACGTTTAACAAAAACACGGCAGTATGGTAGAGGACCATGGGAAAACTACGGAACGACAACTCTAGCCCCCCCCCCCCCCCCCCCCCCCACTCACGTCCCCTTCTGGCAGCCATTATTGGTCACAGCATGCAGAGTTGTTTCCCTTGCTATTACCTGGAAATGAGAAGCACAATGGGGTGGGAGAGGGTAAGGGAAAGGGGAGGTCAACCGATGTGGGGAGAGTATTGATGGAGACATTATCATGACAGGCTGGAGGCAATGTGGCTACAAGTGGAAGGTGGGACAGAACACTGGAGGTGATTGGGGGGGTGGGGGGGGGGGGGGGGGGGGGGGGGTTATAGAGCGCGTCAGGAGCAGATGGAGGTGAGTGGATGGGTCTGTGTGTGCGTGTTGGCTTATCGGTATATTGGTTATAAATGGTTTTGCGTTTTTACAGAATGCCGTTCATGTTTGCTTAATTACTCTGTGTGTGTGTGTGTGTGTGTGTGTGTGTGTGTGTCACTTAAGAGAGGGAGAGGGGGGGGGGGGGGGGGGTACACCAAATATCGGCAGGCGCATAGGAAAGTCAGACATAAGATCTGTACAGTCTCGTAAGCCCATGTAAGCACAGTAACGCCGCAGTAATCCCTTGGACGTGGCCTGCATCTTCCTCTGTTTTACGCCACCCGACGTGATTGATAGAAGGAGGAAGAGGATGTGGAAATGAGAACAGAAAGAAAGAAAGAAGGAAAGAAAGAAAGAAAGAAAAAAAAGTAATGGATGAAAAAAGGGAGAAAAAAGAAGGGATGGAGGAAAAGCAAAGGGGGGAATACACAGAGAGAAATAAAGAATGTCGATGAGACGTCACAAAAAGGAAGAAAGAAAGAAGACAGCGAAACAAATTGAGGGAAGAAATGAAAGAGAGAAAAAAAGAAAGCAGAAAGAAGGAAAAAAAGACAGTACAAAAGAAAGAACAAAAAAGCAGAAGAAACGAAAGGAATGAGAGGTATAAAAGACAATAAAACCAGAAACGATAAAGAAAGAAACAGGAAAGAGAAAAGAAAAAAAAAAGGGAGGACGGAGGGTTTTCAAAAGAAAAACAGAAACTAGCAAGGAAACAAACAACAAAAAAAGCAAGAGAAAAAAAAGGCACGCACCTGTGCCTACCAAACCATTCCCTCCACTTTTTTACCCTTTAAAGGAATCAGTGAATCTGCCATCAGCTGTATGTCTCTGGTGTCTGTTGTTCTTGAGGTTCCTAGCATCGCCCGGACTCTTGAATCCTGGATCGATGTACCGGGAGCATGCAAAGGAATACGACGGTATGTGTGTGTTGTGAAAGAAGGCAGGGGTCAAGATATGCAGATGGAGGATTTAAAAGAGAAAGAAGTAAAAGGACTAGTCTCATCCTTTTCTTTCTTCTCTATTCTCTCTCTCTCTCTCTCTCTCTCTCTCTCTCTCTCTCTCTCTCTCTCTCTCTCTCTCTCTCTCTCTCTCTCTCGAGTTCAAGTGAAAATATTCTATCATGGATTATATGTTTACCTTCATGGCTGTAATGCAAACACATTTTCTTTAAATCTCAAATTGCCTGTTACTTTTATTGACTCCGAGAAAGCATTTGACTCTGTCAATAGAAGTATACTTTGGCCTGTCTTGTTTAAAAATGGTTTAAAGTAGTAAACTATACAAATGCTTCATGAGTGTGTATGACTGCATAAGAGCAAGAGTGAGAAATGCTGCTGCTGTAACGAAGTAAATCACGTGTTTTGTCTGGAGTTAAACGGGTGATATCTGAAGTCTTGTTTTGTTTTCTTTCTTTATAAATGAGTTGATGGTAGAGGTGAATTTGAAAGACATGGTGCAACATTTACAAGCGACTTCTTGGAGATCTTCATTCTCCTCCTAGTTGACGACTAAGTGTTGGGCGCTGAAAGTATAGTTGGTTTATTTTACTTTGAGCTGCTGATTCTGTTCAATAGAATGTAAATATGAACAAACGTAGTATAATAGCATTCAGAAAAGACGGGTGTCTTTCTTTAAGAGAAAGACGGACGTGCTATGAAAATATAATCAAGAATATTTAGGTTTTTATGTTTCTTTTTATTCGTTAAAGCTTTACTTTCGCATTTAAAAATCTTGAATGCAGGGCCAAGGTGTGTTCTTATGTATTTGAAGAAGTTATTCTTGTCACAAGAATATTTTCTCAAATTCTTCATAAACGAATGAGATATTGACACACGAAAGGAAATTAAGGAGAGAGAGAGAGAGAGAGAGAGAGAGAGAGAGAGAGAGAGAGAGAGAGAGAGAGAGAGAGGATGGGGGGGGGGGTTATAGTAATAAGATGGAGTAGGGTACGAGAGAAAAAGAGAAAGACGCTTCAACACTGCTATTTCATTGTCATTAACAAAAGGTCTTTCGACATGGGTGATGACATGGCAATAACATCTTTTTTTTTTTCTTTCATTACGAGCAATCTTACACAGTTAACCCCCCCCCCCCCCCCCCCCCCCCCCCCCCCCCCCCCCCCCCCCCCCCCCCCCCCCTCCCCCCCAACAAATAAAAGATAGATTTAAAACATGGATATCCCAGCATTACCATCACCAAGAAAGGAATAGGAAAAAATGTAATATCATTGACTGACGTGACCATCCACTCTGGTAACTGGTATTTGCTGGATTAGATACCTTTTGCACAGTATTTTCTGTGCTTCTGCAATGAATTTATCAGCTGACTTGATTATTGTAAAGATAGTCCCAGACAGACAGAATAAAGAATATGTAATGATGCTTGTATGTGTGCCTGCTGTCTGTACTCTCTGTAACTCCAAATCAGACAAACGTGTTCACCCACTGGGAAAGGAAACTAAGCTTGAAAAACTTGTTAAGCCACATCCTTTTATTT
>JADBJO010010464.1:15000-42500 GCA_016801955.1 Conus betulinus | reverse complement strand
AGTCAACTGGAAACAGGCCAAGTCTCCTTCTCGTTCTCTTTCTCTGCTGTTTCCAAGTCTGAGAGACCTGGCCTTGAAGTGATCTTTCTGTCTGTATCTGAGGGTAAGTAGGATTCATGTTGTATTATTTCGTCGTTTAAGTATTGCTGTATTCTTATGTGCTGCCTTCACATAACAATGTAAGCCATGAGTTTGTCCTGTTCATGCATTTACCTCAATGGCTATAACACTATGAAGTGGAACACACACACACACACACGCGCGCGCGCGCGCGCGCGCGCACGCACACGCACACACGCATGCACGCACGCATGCACACACGAAATGAACAACAAGCATAACAGCCACAAACAACAACAGCAACAATGACGACGACAACAACTGCAGCAACAGCAACGACAACAACAACAACAACAACAAACAACAACAACTACAACAACACAACAACACACCACACACACACACACACACACACACACACACACACACACACACACACACACACACACACACACACACATGCGTGCATGCACGTACGCGGTCATGCAGACACACATACGCACGCATGCTCGCATACGCACTCACACAGAGCCACAACAAACAACAGTAACAGCAACAATAGTAATACACAAAAACACAACACGCACACACACACACACACACACACACACACACACACACACACACACACACACACACACGCACACATAAACGCACACGCGCGCGCGCGAGCTCGCACGCACGCACGCATGCAAGCGTAAGATCTCACACACACATGCACGCGATCATACGAACGCACACGCAACCACTACAAAACAACAACAACAAACATACACAAACCCAGACACACGCACGAACACGCACACGCGCTCATGAGATTGTCCTCTTCATGCATTTACCTCGATGGTCGTAGCGCGCGCACACACACACACACACACACACACACACACACACACACACACACACACACACACACACACACAACATACAAATACACACACACACACACACACACACACACACACACACACACACACACAGCTCACGTATGAGTTTCTTCGAACTGCGGGTACTGACATTAGACTGCTTTAAGACCCCAAAGAGCTAGTCTTTTCGTGTTCATCGTATTTCCTATGTAAGGGGTTTCTGTGGAACTCTTGAACAAGGCAACTATGTCTTAGACTTTCTATTTCCGAGGAGGGTTCTGACTGGCGATCATGTGACCAACTTTATTGTACATACCTAATCGTAGTTTCTTTACATTTTCCAAGAAACGGGACACATGTGGGTAACATGCCTCTAATAGAGGTATTGAAAGTGAAGCTGAAAACTCTTCAGTTGATTGCTCTGTTTTCATCTTAGATAGTTAGCTCGTGCTGTTTCCATAGTTATGTTTGAACAAAGGACGTCGTCGTCTTCCTCTTTTGGGACGAACCATGTTTAAACCCCTGAGGCTCTTTCATCGACCTTTTCATGTGTGTGTATGCGCGCGCATCATCATCATCATCGTCATCATCATCGTCATCATCATCATCATCATCATCATCATCTGCACACGCTCTGAGAGCTGCCTGTATATGCCCCTGTATAACCAGCGTTACTTGTGTTAAATTGTAGTTGGGAAACTCTTTGTCCTTCTGATATTTGGTTTACAAGCCAAGCTGTTGCACCTTGCTCTGGACACTTTGACACATGGAGGAAACACTGAGACTACTATTTGAGGGAAATCATCCCATAAAGGCACTGAAGGACACAGAGTCTGACATCAGTCTCAAGGGCTTCAGTGCCGTTCACAGAATCGTGACGGCTGTCAGCAGACTTCAATACGTGGTAGCTGTCTTGTTTGGGAGAAAAAGGCATGAATGCTCGATCAAATATAAAATGCTTAACGCTGGAGCTTCATGGTGTATTTCCTTATGTTGAGTGTTTCAATTAATTTATAGGTTCGAGTATAACTGAGTCTGTCTGTGCGTTTGCATACATGGTGCATGTGTAATGGAACTGTTTGGGCAGACAGTTAAGCTTTGACAAATTTGAACGAATTGGTTTTTTCAATGACATAATTATTAAAGATGTGAAGATTTCACTTGTCAGTGTTTGGTCCATCCCCTTGCGCACCATCTTGTTCTGACTCGTCATAAACTTAATGATCTGACAACTTGCGTACTCTTACTTTTTTGATGTTGTTGCTTTTTTGTGTTAGTTGTCATAGACTTCGGTCTAGTGTGCTTCTCGATTTGTATCAGTAATTCACTTTCCATGTTAAAAGAATGTCGCAAGACTAAGCAAAAGCGTGGAGTGAAGACTGCATGGCACTGGTCTTCTCTCTGTCGTTGTCTGTCTACATCGAAGGCAAAGTGCGCAGTTGAGCTGGAATCGGGTTGTATCCGGGTCTCTGGATTATTCATTGAGTCCCCCAAGACAGCAGATTAACAGCTTCTGAGACAAACCAGGACCCGGATTACCAAGTATCTGGAATCTCCAGTGATGCCACGGCTGTGGTTCCCCTTTCAGAATTGTCATCTGGTTATTGCTGCAGGTTCCAGAACATGATTATAATCAACATTTTGAATGCCACATGTTCCGCATCTTTATGATTGTGAACGTGAGTTTGCTTGCGCCATTTCTCCTCATATTCTGGTGCTGTCAAGCGGTTTGCACTCTAAAGCTTTTGCAAGTGTTGTCAGAAGATAATCTGCAAAGGGGAGAGAGAGGTGGCGGAGCTTCATTTGACGAAAGCAGCTTTGCAGTTTTCCGATATTTCATTAAATTTTGGATGGGATTGTGGGGTGGGTGAGAGAATGGGTGGGGAGGGAAGGAGAGGCTGGGGGAGGTGGTGTTCCAAACATGGCGGAGGGGGGAGAAGGTGGAGGGAACAGGAGAAGGAGGGTGGCAGCCGATGTACCATGACATGCTTTACATGTTTTGGGAGCTTCATAGAGGGAGGAGGAGCTTCAACTGATTTCGTGGGCAGTGTCGAATGGAAGAGGGGACGTGGCCTCCCATCATCCCCATTTCTGACGCCACTGTAATGTATTCCTGGACAAAACATACTGGTATAGTGTGAGAAATCCTTCCTTTCTCTGTTTATAGGTCCATCCTTTCCTCTGTTACTGTCTTGATAATCACTAAGACGACACAAAGAATCCATTCATCAGTGAATAAAGATCATCCTTGAGAAGCAACTATAAATCAGCATCACCCGTTCATGAGTAAATCTTGGTGTGAACAGCTCATTCACCACTGTTTCCATATAGGGCGCAGTGCAGTGGTCATTTATGATGGTTCACTGTCGTGCTATTCAAACCCATTTCGGTGAAGATTTGTCGTTTCGAAAGAGAGAGAGAGAGAGAGAGACAGACAGACAGACAGACAGACAGAGAGAGAGAGAGAGAGAGAGAGAGAGAGAGAGAGAGAGAGAGAGAGAGAGAGAGAGAGAGAGAGAGAGACTTACACAGATTTTTTTTAATCTGAAAGAACAAAGTCGCATGCATGCATTCTCTCTCTCTCTCTCTCTCTCTCTCTCTCTCTCTCTCTCTCTCTCTCTCTCTCTCTCTCTCTCTCTCTCTCTCTCTCTCTCGTACGCACACACACACACACACACACACACACACACACACACACACACACACGTAAGCACGCACGCACGCACGCACGCACGCACACACGTACGCACGCACGTACGCACGCACGCACGTACGCGAGAAAACACACACACACACACACACACACACACACACACACACACACACACACACACACACACACCCACACACACACTTCAAAATCAGACGCGACTGTAAGACCATGACGATGCTGTGATTTCAAACAGACTTTTTTTTTTCTTCTAGCTGGTCCAAGACAAAGAGACTTATTTGTCACTGTGCAGACTATGTACAGACAGCAGGCTGGAACGGCCGTTCAACGCTTTCACCGCGGGCGTGGGGCTGTGTCACTCTAAGACCACCACCTGCCAGCATCATCTTCGTCAGTTTCCTCAATGTTAACGTCTGGCCTCGCCATGTTTACGCTTTCTATGGCCAGTGTGGATCTCTCTGTTGTAAACCCCACTCCTCGCATGAAAGAAACACGCACAGCATTTCTTTTTCCTGATGGTGCTAACGCTGAAAGCCAGGACCAGGATTACCTTTTATCTTTTTACCTCTCCACAGCTAGGTTTTACGGACAGCACTCTGGATTCAGAGCTCGGTTTTCATTTCATTCCGACAAGCTGAAGCCACGACAGGTACTCAGGTCAGGGTCAAAGTGGAACTGTTCATCATCTGTGTGGCCTACCTTGGTAAGACACTTTCCTTGTGACCTCATTCCTCAGTGCTCTGAATCTGAAGACGAGGCTCTGTGTCCCTACACAACTGACACATGTGGGCTACATAAGGTACATTTAACCTTCAGCGCTTCTGTGTGTCATATCATTATGAACTAGAGGATAAAAAAACATATTCTGTTTGCGTGGTCTCAGTACAATATTCGCCCAAATATTTTCAAAAGTATTCCGCCTCATTTAGAAAACCAAATCTGATAGAAGTTTTGACACGTGAAAAAGCAAGTATTACACGACGGCTTGCTTGGTTCTTGTACAAATATTTTGAGATGAGTAAAAATTGCCAATTGCTGAAGACTTCATAGAGATGAGTTAAAAGAAAAATCTCCAGAACATACCAGATGAACGACTACACATAGAATGATAAACGAATATGCTTTTTGTCACACCCCTACTGATGTCTGTAAGAATTTTATTAGATTATTGCTTCCAGTATGACTTCTTCCTTTTTCAAAATGATTTGTAACCCTGTTGTCACTCACCCTGTTACAGAGGCCATCGTGTAACGTCACTCACCCTGTTACAGAGGCCATCGTGTAACGTCACTCACCCTGTTACAGAGGCCATCGTGTAACGTCACTCACCCTGTTACAGAGGCCATCGTGTAACGTCACTCACCCTGTTACAGAGGCCATCGTGCCATAAGTCATTAAATGTTTGAGTTCCAGTTCGAGTTCCAGTTCGAGTCATTAAATGTTCGAGTTGGAGTTCTCTCTCTCTCTCTCTCTCTCTCTCTCTCTCTCTCTCTCTCTCTCTCTCTCTCTCTCTCTCTCTCTGTTTTTGTTTTGCATTTTATTTATCTTATTTTCAAAGTTTTCTTAAAAATACGTCCTTTTGGGTTCGATACTCAAATACTTGATGCGAATTCTCAAGTTGATGTAATGAGAATTCTACTCCTAAAATGTAAGGGTATGATTATACAAAGAGGGTTATCATCCAACACACGCCATTAGAAAAGTTTGCTGTCTACTTTTTTTGTGAACAAAAACCTTTATGCACTTTGTTTTTACATTTACAGCCCGTTTTATTCCGTGCATTTAGTTCGTTTGTCAACTTCTGGCAGGTGCATAGATTTTTGCTTGCATATTTGTGAAGAAGTTTGCAAATCCGAACAGCCACATCATCAGCATACTGTTCTACATATCCTTCGTTTTTTTATAAGCATTTTGTTAAATCATGAAGTAAAATACTAAGTTGCGTAAGGGTCATTACGAGTCCGTGGGAGATTCTTATAACCGCCCTAAAGTAAACATCCTCTGAAGCATGCATGTTGATATCGTTGATGAACATTTTTCATATAACTATATGCTACACCTGAAGTTTTATTGCGCTTTGATTTATGTTAAAACGTAGCATCCCATAC
Organism: Conus betulinus; assembly: GCA_016801955.1. Lineage (NCBI taxonomy): Eukaryota > Metazoa > Mollusca > Gastropoda > Neogastropoda > Conidae > Conus > Conus betulinus. Next base: position 36,795 of record JADBJO010010464.1, on the reverse strand, counting down.
ACTGTAACACATCTACCTTATATCAAATGACGTAGCAATTTTTTTTCGTTAACGAATTAATTAATTGCTGTTTGTTTGTTTGTTTGGGTTGGTTGGTTGTGTGTGTGTGTGTGTGTGTGTGTGTGTGTGTGTGTGTGTGTGTGTGTGTGTGTGTGTGTGTGTGTGTGTGTGTGTGAACAAATTCTGTACTGTAGATACACAATTGTTATGAATGCTTGCAGAAATATCTGAGGATGTCTCTCTCTCTCTCTCTCTCTCTCTCTCTCTCTCTCTCTCTCTCTTCTCTCTCTCTCTCTCTCTCTCTCTCTCTTTTGACAAACAGGTACCCTATATATATTAATTCAGCTGTAAAATGTGTAAAGTTTTGGTGAAAATTGGCAAGAATGGAGGAATCTAGGCTACCCCATAAAGCTTACAAAATGTTGTATGATTTAGATATATGTGGAAAGAAAAACTGGATTACAAATGTTCGGTGTAAACTATATATGTTTGGTTTTGGATATGTATGGCTTAACCAAGGTGTTGAGGGGGATAGACAGATTTCTGCAAGTTTTCAGAGAACGATTAATTTTATGTAGATGGCAAGAGTGGGACTCTCATATTAGTGATAGTGAAAGGTTTTGTGTTTACAGAACGTTTTGCAAGGTGCCTGAGGTAAAAGTCTATTTACTGATGAATTTAGATAGGCATTTAAGATATGTATTGACGAGGTTTCGATCTGGCATTTCTGAAATAGCGCAACACCGTCTACGTTACAAAATACACAGTAATGCTGACTTAAATGTCCGCTTTGCAAAAATGAGAAAGAAGATGATGTTCATTTTGTCTTATGTTGTCCTGTTTTGAGTGACTTAAGAACTCAGTATATACCTAGTAAATTTTATGCAGATCCAAATAAATTTAGACTTGCATTGCTTATGGCAACAGAGCATAAACAAACTGAAACAACTGTCCATTTATCTTTATAAAGCATTCAAGTTGCATTCTGTTCTGGTTTCTTGATTAGATTCTAATATATGTGGTTAATTATGCATTTGTGTATAGAAGTTATGTACCCCTTCATGAGGGGCAATGGCCTATACATGAATAAACTTTCCGTTTCCGTTTCCGTTTCTTCTCTCTCTCTCTTTTTCTTTCTTTCTTTGCGTCTGGGAGAAAGGAAAGAACAGAGCAAGGGCTTCCATGTTCGCTGTGTACGGAATGAGTATATCCATACAAATGGTCCTTTTTTTCTAATAAACAGCAAGAAGCTGGAGGAAGGTGTGTTACATGTTTGATGGACTACAGAGTTACAGTCTTTGGAAACATGCTGCCATGGCTTGTCGTAGACGTGGTTCTCTTCTCGTCAGTTTGGAGACATATCAGGAATGGGTCGTCGTGAAAGATCTTCTCCAATATGCTCATTCTGGTGCACTCAGTCGGTACAGCGCAGCGTACATATGGATCGGTGTAAAGGCTACTCGAACGGCGACTGCGACAGCTTCTTCGAATTCGATGTTGGTTTTCTTTGCTTCTTTGTCTACGTGTTGATTTGTTTGTTTGTGTGCGTTTTCATTCTCATGTCGCTCACTGTGTTTTAGAAAATAGAGGTAATGGGTACTTCCCAAATGGAAGGTCGTGAAAATTTCTATTTTGATTGATAGATTGACAGATTGAATAATGATATTGTTAATGATAATGAGGAGGAGGAGGAGGAGGAGGAGGAGGAGGAGGAGGAGGAGGATAATAATAATAGTAATAGTGATTGTAACAATAATGATAATAATAAATAATAATAACAATAACAATAATGATACTACTACTATTACTACTACTACTACTGCTGCTGCTGCTACTATTATTAATAACGCTACTACTACTACTACTACTACTACTACTACTACTACTACTACTACTACTACTACTACCGCTGCTGCTGCTACTACTACTAAGAATACTAATACTACTAATAGCAATGATAATCATCATCAGCAGCAGCAGCAGCATTATCATCATCATGATAATGGTAATATAACGATAATAATGATGATGATGATGATGATAATAATAATAATAATAATGATTATAATGATAATAATAATAATGATAATAATGAAAATAATAATAAAAATAATGATGATGATGCTGATGCTGATGATGATCATCATCATCACAACAACAACACAACACTATACAATAATAATGAGGACAACTTCTATAGCGCCCATCCTAACAACGTCGGCTACAGGCCACTTTACTACATTTAACAAATGTACATCTAAAATACACACAACACACACACACACACACACACACACACACACACACACACACACACACACACACACACACACACACACACGCACGCACGCACGCACGCACACACACACACACACACATTCTGCGTTCACGAGTCACAAGCATATGTATGTATGCATACACACACACACACACACACACACACACACACACACACACATACACATATATATATATATATATATATATATATATATATATATATATATATATATATATATATATATATATATATAAGGCAATTCTGTCTGTCTGTATGTTTGTTCCTCCGCCGTGCCTAAACCGCTGGATGGATCTTCACCATATTTGGCGTGCATCTTCACTTAACCGATAAAAAGGTCTTGACGGGCCCGATTTTCAAAAAAGGGGGTAGTTTAAAAATAAACAAATAAATAAACATTTCTACCCTTGCGCCAACAAGGATTCACGCTAAATGAAGTTCACACACACACACACACATATTTCTACCCTTGCGCCAACAAGGATTCACGCTGAATGAAGTTCACACACACACACACATTTCTACCCTTGCGCCAACAAGCACGAAGGGACAGTAGGGCTAAATGAAGTTCACACACACACACATATTTCTACCGGAAGCGGGACAACAAGGAAAGACAAAGCGGAATGAAGTTCACACACACACACACACACACACACAGGAGCGCGCGCGCGCGCGGATTCACGAAGGACAGTAGGGCGGAAGGGGGTAGAGAAAAAAAAACGGGATCATGACGTAATTACGGAAGACGTACAAATGGGGCAGAAAGACAAAGTGCGGGACTGCAAGAGACACAGTGAGACTGAAGAGGAAACACAGGAGCGCCTTGCAGCCATGGATTCACGCGGAAAGACGTTCTATCACTCACAAATGATATATATATAAAAAAAATATATACGTCTCACATAATTATAACAAAAACGTATCAATGGAGCAAAAGAGACAGGAGTCTGTCCATCCATCCATTCATACATACATGCATACAATCATACATACATGCATACATATATACGTGCATACGTAAATAAAATAATACATGCGTACATAGTAAATACGCACATACGTACATAGTAAATACGCACATACATACACACTCAGAAATATACATACTTACATGCATACAAACGTACATGCATTCATATGTACACATATGCATACTTAAATACGTAAATGGACACGTACGCACATAGTAAATACATGCATGCATACATACATACATACATACATACAAGCATACATATCAATTACTTTAATGCATCAACTTGTCCAGATTGCAGGCGCACCGATAAAGATCTTTCACATACTCTCTCTCTCTCTCTCTCTCTCTCTCTCTCTCTCTCTCTCTCTCTCTCTCTCTCTCTCTCTCTTCCCTCTCTTTCTCTCTCTGTCCCCACGTCCTTCTTTCTCTCTCCAGCTGGCTCCAGTTCTTTGTCTGTCAGTGCTTTAGTGAGCTGTATATATGTAATACTATCTAAAGCACAGTTTAGAAGTCAGTATCTGTCAGTTTCAAGGCTGGTTCATGAGGTGATTCCGCCATGACCAAACACGCCTAGACCCAATCATGACAGACATGCTCACGTATTTTGCGAGTTGTTTACATTTTGTTATGGGCAGTCCTAACATTGAAAGTCCTGAAATCACTCTTTCATGAACTATGCCTAGTGAACCTATTACAAGAACAACCACTTTCGTGCTAAATACGGCATCACTAAGAGCATAGCAAAGAGGCAAGTGCTTTTGCTCTCATAGCATGTTGTTATGAATGTGTCAAATGGGTTTGAAACCTCGATGACGAATGCCACTGAGGTTCGATGGTCGATGAAGTATAGATCAGGTTTCAGCCTTGGTAGATCTTCAACACCGTTTATAGGGACAGGCCTATTTTGAAAAACATCCACAAAATCGTCACAATGCATTTCTGTAGTCCTTTCTCATGATTTCAACGAATCTGTTGTGTCTTGTGTGTGTAGAGGCCTCTCAGTCGATGACATTCATTCAAGGCATGGGAATTTGCACACACTGTCCAGTAAGTATCAGGATAGTAGATGTTCACTGCATTGGTCTCCAGTAGTTGTAGACGTCCCTTGCTGATGAACCTGGTTATTTGGTCATTGACGTTGGTGTTGGTGAGGGTGTCCTATGGAGTGGGTCACTGCTGCATCCGGAATTGCATCCCGCGTGATTCTCCTTGTTGTTGCAGCTGCTGAAAATTGAGCGTATCTTTTTGTCCATTTGCATTCTTTTGATTGCGCTGTACAATTATTTAGAATTGCTGTAGCGCATTTGAACTACCCTGTCATCAGAAGCTGGAAGAGCTACTCTGAAACTGTCGCTGTTTTCATTGAATTCCAGCTTAAGATCCAGTTGCACACACAGCTCATGGAGCTCAACGAAGGAAGAACGTGACCAGTTGACCTGCTGCCTTTCCTTAACTTCCCCTGGGGTCTGTGGCATATCCTCCAAAATTGCTGTCATCTGGATCTGCGTGAGGCACTTTTCTCTTTAACATGTGGAGATGAAAACTGTTGCGCGCTACCATTCTGACATGCTGGTCATCATTGTGCAGAACAGAGATCAGGAATGAGATGCATTTGGCATAGTACATGGTACTTGGTTTCAACAGACCAAGGCCGCCTTGTTTTCAGGGAAGGAACATGTGCGCTCGATTGGTAGAAGAGTTTAGTTTGAGATGTATGCGAACAAAATCAACTATCTTATCTTCCAGAGTCTTCAGGAGTTTTTTTCTATGAATTTTGAATTCCTGTAATAAAAGCTCAATTTTGAAGAAGCCATGACGTTTACAGCATCAATTTTCTTGCACAGCAGTAAAGGTGAAAGTGATTTTTTTTTTCTAGCGTTCTTCGAATTCGTCGCTCGCCTGCGCTAGTTGCTCTTTCTCAGAAGTTCCAATCAGATTTGTTTGAAATCCAAGATACTGGTATGGCTCATCTTTTCCATACATCGGTGTATCTTCCCCTTGCAGCGCCACGTGGACGTTCTCAGTCACATCTGTAGAAACCCAGTTGTTTCCTGTGCATTGTCCATGAATGGTGGCACACTTTCTGTGTTTCACTTCCATCCGGTGTAATGCAGGAAGGTTTCTGTCTTATTTATCATTTCTTGTACGCTCTCCTCACAGCGAGCACTGGTACATACATCATTCATGTATGCTGACATGGAGAAGGCATTGAAGCTGGTGTGAAAGGCTGCTCCATCCATTTCACCACAGATATCACTTCGTCCTCGGTAAATGGGTCCAACTGCAGCTCTTCTTCAGGAGGAACTTCGGGGGTGATGTTGACAGGCCAGGGGGGGGGGGGGGGGGATATTCCAATACCTTTCCACTCTTCTGCTGCTGGAAAAACTCCGTCAACACATCCACTTCAATGGGACAAGTGGGTCGTGCTTCTGATCTGCTGTCGTTCTTGATGATCTCAGTGGCACATTTCTGATTATCTAACCAAAGCTGCGTTAGCTCATACTTTTTCAAGCTCCGCGCTCTATGTTGATCCTGTCTTCCACGCATCTGTCTGAAGTGTTTCCTAAGACTTGGGAAGATGGTTGTTGTTGTTATTCTGTTTAACGTCTGTTCACTAAAAGTGATATTAGACGATGGGAAAGGATGGGGGAAAAGGGAAGGGGGGTAGAGTGGGAAGGAGGTGGTGACTGCATGTTAAGTTTGATATGAACGTACGTGTATATGTCGGTACTTGCATGGGTGTGCACGAGAGCTTAGGATGTAATCATTGCATAAGGAAAATTGGTAAAAAATGTTACATAATTACCAATCAATGAGGATCAAAGCTATGGACATATGAAAATCAGTGAGGATCTACCAACTATGAAAACACACACACACACACACACACACACACACACACACACACACACACACACACACACACACACACAAACGCATAATTCTTTAACATCGAATTAGCAATTAACACACTAAGAAAGCAACGGCCAACACATGCATTTGCATGTCATAAAAAAAATATATATAGATATATTTACATATATATGAAATATATTTGTGTGTGTGTGTGTGTGTGTGTGTGTGTGTGTGTGTGTGTGTGTGTGTGTGTGTGTGTGTGTACGCGCATGCGTGCGCGCGTATGTGTGCGTACATGCACGGGCATGCATGCCTGTGCGTGCGTGCGTTCTTGCGTCCGTATTTGTGTACGTGCGTGTTAGTGTATAAGTGTGTGTATGTAAGAAGAGAGAGAGAGAGAGAGAGAGAGAGAGAGAGAGAGAGAGAGAGAGAGAGAGAGAGTGTGTGTGTGTGTGTGTGTGTGTGTGTGTGTGTGTGTGTGTGTGTGTGTGTGTGTGTGTGCGTGCGTGTGTGTGTGTGTGTGTGTGTATTAAAAACGACATTTATATCACAAAAATGGGGGTTTGGGATGATGAAAACTGAGTCAATCACAGGAATATACCAACTGGACAATTAATCAAACACTCCGAAAAAATGCGGAGAAGTGAATAACTGTTTAAAACATTTTCAAGAGAGATGGAAGACTCGGATAAAAACTGTCGTCCCACTCTCAGAGATACTAGTTCTTTGACTTTGGAGCAATGAACAAGTAAATGACTGATCGTTATTTCTCTTCCGCACATGCACTGAACATTTTTGCTGTATTTTGTGCGGAGTGCATTTAAACGAAACCTATACATCAGGCTGGAAACAGACCTCGAATAAGTTCCGGACAAGAACACTAAAAGAGGTTTAATATTTCCTCTGTTCTTAGCATTTATGCAGTGCTGACTGTAGTGACACTTTAGATTTTTAAGTTTCTCGTCAAACATTTTGTATGACGCCTGATTAATTGAAATAACCTTGTACTTTTCACAATAGTGATTAAGTCTCCTTAATATAATTCTCTCCATAAGTTTACATGTGTGTGACGTTAACGCAATTGGTCTATAGCTGTTTTTATCATTCCGGGGCTTTCCTTCTTTGTGAATAGGTACAACAATTGACTGTTTCCATACGGTTGGTAGTTGTCCACTTTCCCAGCATTTTTGAAAGATAAAATGTAAAAAATTCAACATATTTGGTGATAAGTGACCTAACATTTCGTTAGAAATTCCATCCAGCCCAACTGATGTTTTCTTGCTGCCGAGATTAGAGATACACTCTTTTAATTCTCCTATTGTAATTGCAGCATTAATAGATAGATTTCTGGTCTGTTCCGTGTCTCTTCATCACTAAGCTGTAACTCGTGTTCAGCTCTGTACTTTCTATCTTTGTCCGACAGTCCATCGCTGCGACTGTTATTTGCAAACATATCAGCAAAGGCTTCGGCTTTTTCGTAATTAGTTGGCAAATCACAATGAGACAATTGTACTGGATATTGTGGCAATTTTACGCCATTCTTCATTGTTTTCAATTTTTCCCATACTTTCTGAATATCTTTATGATTTGAAACTTCGTTTGTACAAAAAGATGACCAATATTCTTTTTTGGCTTCATCTATTACTCTGTTACATTTATTTTTGGCTTTTTTCATTTCCACATGATTTTCAATAGATTGGTGCTTTAGATAAGCATTAAATTTTAACTTTTTCTCGTCCTTTGCTCTCTGGCAAGCTTCATTCCACCAAATGTTACCGACATGCTTTTTGATGTTATTGACTTATACTTCGGAATGGATTCGTCAGCGGCATACAGAACAGCTTTAGTAAACATCGTGTATAAGGTGTCAACATCCTGATCAGAAGTTTCGAACTCATCATAAGAAAGTAATATGTTTGTAACTTTGTTCCAGTCAGCACGTTTGTAATTATATTTTGGAATCTTGTCTTCTGTTGAGTCCGTAGCGGAAGGTTGACCTAGTTCAAACCTGGTCACAAGTGGTATATGATCACTGTTCAGAGGATCCTCTATTGGGTTCCAGGTACAAAAGGGTGTTAACTCAGGTGACGCCAGTGTTAAGTCGATGGCGGTGGCTCTATGATTGGGGTTATCGGGTATGCGTGTGATTCGCCCATCGTTTAGAAGACAGAGGGAGGAATCCACTAGATTTTCAACAAAACGGTTGCTTGTAACTGTTTGACATTCCTTCTCCCAGAAAGGTGAGTGAGCATTAAAGTCACCCGTGATTAAGAATTTTTTATTTTGTTCTGTTTGTAGCATACGAATCCATTCAGTGTTCTGCTCATTTGGACCAAGGGGTAGGTAGACAGAAACTATGGTTAACAGTGAAGAATTGAATCCGACTGTAACAGCACAAGAATTTAAGTTAGGTATATCAGATGGTGCAGGACTGGGGCAAAGAGTGTAAGAAACCCCCTCACGTACATAAATAGCCGTAGAGACTTTTCCAGTGGCATCATCCTTTTGATGGATTGGTGGATAATAGTAATTGTCTATCTTTGGCAGCTTTTCTTTTTTGACATTCAAGGACTGAAAAGACAGAATCTTGTGATCGTGTTGTGCAAGATGTTGGAAGATGGTGTGATCAATGTAGTGAAGAGCTTTTTCGATTTTCTGCTGCAACTCATCTTTCTCCGATTCCTGCTGAATTTGTTCGGTGATTTGAATGGGAAACTTGTTGACAGTTCTCCAGATAAATCTCAGAACGCGAAGTTCTAAATCCGGAGCCTGTGACGCCTCTTCGTTTGCATCATCATAGGGTTGACGTCACGCTGCGCTTCCAGAAAGCGGAGGACGTTCTGAACTTTGCATGGGAGACGAAGCCACGGTCGAAAATCCCCGTGAGCAAACTTGACGGCATCTGCATGCTTCGTTCAGATAGACTCACGAAACAGCTGCTCAGTTCGTTCAAAGTCTGCCCACTGGGCATCATGGACTACTCCTTCAAAGGGCGCCCAGTCTCCAGTGTAGCACTTATCTAATGACATCAATCGCATGCGATTTGGGTTTTTTAGTCAATTGTAGTTGGAAACTGGAAGCGTCGCTATGACAACGTTGTTCAACGACTGTGTCAAAGAAGTTTATCCGAGAATATTTTAGTTTTGTTATTAAATATTTAAAACGCTGCCTTCGCGTCTGTGTGATGCTTCATTGATGACCCCGAATCGTGAGTAGACCTTGTAGTGACCAGCTAATACCAGGTACGACCACTCCTACGCTCACAGACTCATTTAATCATGTCAGTGACAACAGAAGCAATTGCACAACTTGCAGACGCCATCTGGCAACAAACTTTATCTCAGATGGAAGAATTTCCACCTCAACCACCTGTGGCATCTGTCGCCTTCAAAGTACCCCCCTTTTGGACAACCAATGCATCAGCATGGTGTCTTTGTTTTTGGAGGCTGTTTTCGCTACACACACACCTCCCATTGCGAATGACTTGACAAGATTTCATCATGTTATACTTCTCGACTGAGATATATCCAGACGTGTACAAGCGGTAGTCGAACGCCCCCCAGACACTCAAAAATACGAAACACTCAAGGCGGCTCTACTCAAAGCTTTTGAGTCCACGTAACTACAGAAAGATACTGCCCTTCTGCAAATGCAGGGTTTGGAGACAAACAACCGTCAGAATTATTGCAGTACATGCAATCGATGAATTCCAACCCAGAGACCCTCTTCAAAGCTCTTTTTCTGAATCAACTGCCACGGAAGTCAGGAAGATTCTTATCCAGTCTCCAGACGAAGAGCTTGAGGTTCTGGCCAAAAAGGCTGACCGCATCTTAGAAGTGGATCTCCCAACCCCTGCATTCGTGGCAGCTGCGTCAAACCGACCATCAAAAAATTCCTTTAACAGTGCTTCAAATCCTTTCACCTTGTGCAAGTATCACGCACGATTCGGAACTGAAGCGAGACGCTGTGAAAACAAAGTAGGCGGACAACCCTGTGCAATGGCCCCACAACCACCTGGGTGGAAACGGATCAAAAACAGACCGCCAACATGAACTCCACTGAATCTCATGATGTTCATACAACTTCCTCAGTCAACATTAGCACAATCAGGGTAGCTGATGTTTTGTCAGGACGCAGTTTTCTAGTTGACCCAGGGGCTGAAGAATCTGTTTTCCCTGCAAGTGTCACAGAACAAAAAGGCTCAAGGACCCAGTCTAGTTGCTGCCAATGGCTCAGCCATTCCTACTTATGGAAGAAGAAACAAACATCCCAGGACAGGGTGCATTGTTTGTTCAAAAGTTTTGGATTGCCGATGTGACTCAACCAATCCTAGGCGCCGACTTTTATGCAACCCAAAGACTGGCTATTGATCTCACCAACAGACGTCTGGTGTCCCTGGATAGAGGTTTGGTTATCCCCGCACAGCCAGCACGCTCACAAGCAGGAAGAAGCGTACACAAGATTCATTCCCGCTATGACGCAATTGTAGAGGAGTTTCCTGAGCTCCTAGTACCTTCCTTCACAGAAAACAAGCATGGTGTACTCCACCACATTCCCACTACTGGTTCCCCTGTGTATGCACGTGCACGTCGCCTCGATCACACGCGTAACTGACAGCTGCTAAAGCAGAGTTTGACGATATGGAACACCTAGGTATCGTCCGCCGTTCATCTTCCCTTTAGTCATCACCCCTGCACACGGTGAAGAAAAGCAATGGCAGCTGTCGTCCTTGTGGAGATTATCATCGACTAAATGATATAACCAGAGATGTCCGCTACCCCCTTCCTCACATCCAGGACTTGAATACCAACCTTGGTGGAAAAAAAAACGATTTTTTTCAAAAATTGATCTTATTCGAGGCTACAACCAAATCCCAGCTGCACCTGAAGATATTCCCAAAACAGCAGTCATCACCCCATTCGGCCTCTATGAGTTCCTGAAAATGCCTTTTGGTCTGAAAAATGCAGCTCAGGCCTTTGAACGCCTCATGGACAGTGTTTTGAAGGACCTGGACTGCTGCTTTGTGTATCTTGATGACATTCTTGTTGCAAGCGCTTCACCCGAACAACATGAGGCTGATCTACGCACCATTTTCAGCCTATTGACCTCCAACAGTTCAATGGTCCATATCAAGAAATGCATTTTTGGTCAATCTTCCCTGCATTTCCTTGGACATTTAGTCTCAGCAGCCGGGTTTGAACCCATGCCAGAGAAAGTTTGCGCAATCATTGATCTTCCCATTCCTTCTAACAACAAAGCTCTTGAACGTTTCCTGGGAATGATGAATTTCTATCACAGATTTCTCCCAGGCATCGCAAAGCACCTTGCACCTCTGACTGAGGCTATCAAAGATAAATCCAAGAAATTCACACGGACACCTGAATGTCAAGCTACATTTCAGGAGGCCAAATCAGCACTAGGTTCTGCTGTCATGCTCCGTCAACCCAACCAGCAATCTCAGACAAAACTTTCAGTGGATGCATGAGACATTGCCATGGGAGCCGAACTGTCACAACAGCAGAATGGTACCTGGAAACCCATTGCATCTCTTTTCCAGAAAGCTCACACCAACCCAACAACGTTACTCAACGTTTGATCGTGTACTGTTGGCATCTACAGTGCAGTCCAGCATTTCCGCTACTTCTTGGTAGGAAGAACATTCACGGTTTTCACAGATCACAAACCCCTCACTCATGCCCTGACAAGCAACACTGACAGATCCCCTTGCCAGGAATGTCAGCTTTGCTACATAGCTGAGTTCATAACAGACATCAGACACATCAGTGGGTCAGACAACATTGTACCTGACACACTCACAGGGCACCTTTTCCTGACCAAGAGCCACTGATTGCTAGTACGTCACTATAGTCCCTGCTGTAGATCTTGCTCAAATGCAGCGGCACAGGAAACCGATCCCAACGTTGCAGACTTACGCTCCAATCCAGGATCCCTACAACTGAAGAATGTCACTCTGGATGGCACCCAAATTCTGTGTGATGTTTCTTCAGGTTGCCCCTGGCCAGTGGTACCTCCAACATGGACAAAAACTGTATTTGATGTTTTGCACAACCTGTGTCATCCTGGACCCAAACCCACCATCCACGCTATCTCAGCACACTACATCTGGCCTGAACTCAAAAAAGATGTGAGGAACATGATCAAGGCTTGTCATGAATGTCAGGCTAGCAAAACTGGACGCCACACCAAAGCTCCACTCTCCCCTTTTGATCCCCCTGATAGACGCTTTGATAACATACACATAGACCTTGTGGGACCACCCCCTTCATCAGAAGACTGCACTTATCTGCTTACCATTGTAGACAGATTTACAAGATGGCCAGAAGCTATTCCTCTTCTCAACGCAGAAGCTCTTACCTGTGCTAAGACCTTATTGCGTGTTTGGATCACACGATTCGGAGTTACAGACACAATTACTTCAGACCAAGGCTGTCAGTTCACCAGCGTGCTGTGGCTGGAGCTGAATATGGTGCTCGGAGTTAAACCTCAAACTACTACAGCATACCACCCCCAGGCTACGGCATGGTGGAAAGGTTTCATCGCAGTCTCAAAGCTGCTCTCAAGGCTCGCCTCGATGGATCACGCTGGATGGACAAACTACCAATCGTGATGCTTGGCATCCGGACAATGTGGAAAGAAGAACTTGACGTCGCTCCTGTTCTCCCCACCTATGGCACAAACCTCCAAATGCCTGGTGATTTCCTTCCACCCCCATGTGCATACAAGTGCTCGCTTCCAGTACCTTCGTCCAAGAACTATAAGAAAAACTTTGAAAACTTTCCCCTTTTTCCCCCTTCCCACCATGGATCCTCATCGTCGTACATCCCCAAGAACTTACAGTCAGCAGATCAGATGTACCTTTGTCACGATGCCTGCAAGGGCCCCTTAGTGAGGCCTTACAATGGACCGTTTTTCTGTGTTAGCCCGTGCTGAAAAATACTTGACATTTTCAAAGACGGGAAGACTATTCGCGTGTCACTGGATCGACTCAAGCCTGCTTATTTCCCACAAACTTTTCCCAGACCTGGTCAGAATCCCTGTGTGTCTCAGCCACAGGATCTCATGTTCCTCAGGGGGGATCACACTGCCAAAACATGATGCTACCAGATCAGATCGTGCTGCCAGATCTGATGATGCTTGAGGCAATGCTCCAGCACCTGCACAGTATCCTTTATCAAATGCTCCGACACCACCAGTTACAACTCGCACCGGGAGAGACTGGTGCAGAAGCCAAAGAAACATCGTACATTTTACCGACTCAGCCGAGTCTGAGCATAACAACATAGAACAGATACTCCAAAGACTCAACCAAGCATACACTTTCCACATGACATTGGACAGCTGTTATGAGTTTATTTATCATACTATTTTTACTTTGGTATGTTTGCATTCAACACACTGCGCCGTTCTGGGAGGGAGCTCTGATATAACGTCGCATGCGATTTGGGTTTTTAGTCAATTGTAGGTGGAAACCGGAAGCGTCGCTATGACCACATTGTTCAACAGCTGTATCAAAGAAGTTGATCAGAGAATGTTTTAGTTTCGTTATTAAATATTTAAAACGTTGCCTTCGCATCTGTGTGATGCTTCACCAGGTTGACTGGGTCCACTACACGCCGAATCACTCCACTCCAGAGCGCAGCTTTGACGGAAACTTTCACTTCAGCAATCAATGGCCAGGCGCCTTGCATTGCTGGGACTGACTGTGTTTTCGAGGACAGCGACCATGGATGGACGGCAGACAGCAAATTCAAGCAGAGCGACGTGAAGGCACAGCCGCTTTGGTCGCCATTGTCTGACGTCACATACCTACATAAAGGCATACATACATACATAAAGGCATATATACATACATACATGCATACATAAATGCATACGTACGTACATACATACATACATACATACACATAAGGTAAGGAAATGTTGCTTATAGCCCAGCCAACTGCAAAAAGGGCCATATCAGGGCTGTCACCGCGTTAAAGTCAACTCACAAGTCATTCATTCACAAAACCCTTCAAAATACATCTTCTAAAAACACACTCTAAATATTGTTAAAAATCTTTCCATTATAAGCAATATACTTACATACACACATATCAATTACTTTAATGCCTCAACTTGTCAAATCAACAATAATGCACAGTAGTCCAGATTGCAGGCGCATTGATAAAAATTCTCTCTCTAGACCCAATCATGACAGACATGCTCAAGTATTTTGCAATGTGTTTACATTTGGTTATGGGCAGTCCTAACATTGAAAGTCCTGAAACCACTCTTTTATGAAGCATGCCTATTGAAACTATTACTAGAACAACCACTTTCGTGCTACATCCAGCATCACTAAGAGCATAGCAAAGAGGCAAGTACTTTTGACATTAATTTTGCTCTCATAGCATTTTTGTATGAATGTGTCAAATGGGTTTGAAACCTCGATGACGAATGCCACTGAGCTCGATGGTCGATGAAGCATAGATCAGGTTTCAGCCTTGTAGATTCTTCAACACCGTTTACAGACAGGCCTATTTTGAGAACATCCACAAAATCTGTCACAATGCATTTCTGTAGTCCTTTCTCATGATTTCAACGCATCTGTGGTGTCTTTGTGTGTAGTGGCCTCTCAGTCGACGACATCCATTCAAGACATGGGAATTTGTGTCCGAACGAAACCCACACAAAGCACACTCTATCCGGTAAGTATCAGGATAGTAGATGTTGTTAACTGCATTGGTCTCCAGCAGCTGTAGTCGTCCCTTGCTGATGAACCTGGTTATTTGGTCATTGACGTTGGTGCTGGTGAGGTGTCCTATAGAGTGGGTCATTGCTGCATCCAGAATTGTATCCCGCATGATTCTTCCTTGTCGTTGCAGCTGCCGAAAAATGGTGTGCATCTTTGACCATTTGCATTCTTTTGATAGCGCTGTACAATGTTTTTAGAATTACTGTAGCGCATTTGAACTACCCTGTCATCAGAAGCTGGAAGAGCTACTCTGAAACTGTCGCTGTTTTCATTGAATTCCAGCTTAAGATCCAGTTGCACACACAGCTCATGGAGCTCAACGAAGGGAGAACGTGACCAGTTGACCTTGCTGCCTTCCTTAACTTCCCCTTGGGGTCTGTGGCATATCCTCCAAAATTGCTGTCATCTGGATCTGCGTAAGGCACTTTTCTCTTAACATGTGGAGATGAAAACTGTTGCACGCTACCATTCTGACATGCTGGTCATCACAATTCAGAACAGAGATCAGGAATGAGATGCATTTGGCATAGTACATGGTACTTGGTTTCAACAGACCAAGGCCGCCTTGTTTTCAGGGAAGGAACATGTGCGCTCGATTGGTAGAAGAGTTTAGTTTGAGATGAATGTGAACAAAATTAACTATCTTATCTTCCAGAGTCTTCAGGAGTTTTTCTATGAATTTTGAATTCCTGTAATAAAAGCTCAATTTTGAAGAAGCCATGACGTTTACAGCATCAATTTTCTTGCACAGCAGTAAAGGTGAAAGTGATTTTTTTTTCTAGCGTTCTTTCGAATTCGTCGCTCGCCTGCGCTAGTTGCTCTTTCTCAGAAGTTCCAGTCAGATTTGTTTGAAATCCAAGATACTGGTATGGCTCATCTTTTCCATACATCGGTGTATCTTCCCCTTGCAGCGCCACGTGGACGTTCTCAGTCACATCTGTAGAAACCCAGTTGTTTCCTGTGCATTGTCCATGAATGGTGGCACACTTTCTGTGTTTCACTTCCATTCCGGTGTAATGCAGGAAGGTTTCTGTCTTATTTATCATTTCTTGTACGCTCTCCTCACAGCGAGCACTGGTACATACATCATTCATGTATGCCTGACATGGAGAAGGCATTGAAGCTGGTGTGAAAGGCTGCTCCATCCATCGAATCCACGGGTCCAACGCCTGAACGAACACAACAGCTGACCACGGGCAGCCTTGCACGATGCCACGATGCCTGGTAATCCTGGGCGTGGACGTGTCTCCCGTCTGTACCTGGAATGTAGAGCTGGTGCAGAAATCCGCCGTCATATCAATGATGTGCTGGGGTAGCCAGCGCTCTGTATCGCATCCAACATCAGTCTGTGATCAATGCTCCCATAGGCGTCCTTGATGTCAATGAAAGTAGTGTAGAACTGGCTTGATACATGCTTGAAATTCTCAATTGCAGTTTACAAGCAGAGTACGTGTTCTTGAAGGCCGTTTCTTGGGATAGACCCTTTCTGTTTTGATGACAGCCTTCCGGTCGAAACAATCCAAGGTAAAAGCCCACTTTGCACTAACTTCATGCAGACCTTCTACAAAGACGTCAACAAGGAAATAGGTCTCCAATCACCAGGCTGCATCACATTCCCTTCTTTATGGGGAAGTAAAGTGATCGTGGCATGTTACCAATCAGTGGGAATTCTTTTGTTTCTCCAGCAAATGTTAAATATTGCCGTCAAAGGCAATGACAGACGTTGCAGATGTTGTTTCAGTAAAGAATATTGAACTCCACCATATGCAGGCGCTGTGTTATTCTTCTGCGATTTCACCACAGATATCACTTCATTCTTGGTGAATGGGTCCAACTGCAGCTCTTCTTCAGGAGGAGGAAGAGGGGTGATGTTGACAGGCCAGGGCAGAGTGGGGGGGGGGGGGGGGGGGGGGGGGGGGGATATTCCAATACCTTTCCACTCTTCTGCTGGAAAAACTCCGTCAACACATCCACTTCAATGGAACAAGTGGGTCGTGCTTCTGATCTGCTGTCGTTCTTGATGATCTCAATGGCACATTTCTGACTATCTAACCAAAGCTGCGTTAGCTCATACTTTTTCAAGCTCCGCGCTCTATGTTGATCCTGTCATCCACGCATATGTCTGAAGTGTTTCCTAAGACTTGGGAAGATAGTGTGATCAATGTAGTGAAGAGCTATTTTCGATTTTCTGCTGCAACTCATCTTTCTCCGATTCCTGCTGAATTTGTTCGGCGATTTGAATGGGAAACTTGTTGGCAGCTCTCCAGATAAATCTCAGAAAGCGAAGTTCTAAATCTGGAGCCTGTGACGCCTCTTCGTTTGGCGTCATGACGTCATCATAGGGTTGACGTCACGCTGCGCTTCCAGAAAGGGAGAACGTTCTGAACTTTGCCTAGGAGACGAAGCCACGGTCGAAAATCCCCGTGAGCAAACTTGACGGCATCTGCATGCTTCGTTCGGATAGACTCACGAAACAGCCGCTCAGTTCGTTTGAAGTCTGCCCACTGGGCATCGTAGACTACTCCATCAAAGGGTGCCCATGTGTCCGGGCTTGGAAAGACCAGTGGCACTGTGTGTTAACCTGTTGGCAGGAGCTGCTCATGGTCGTTGACTGGGTCCACCACACGCCGAATCACTCCGGAGTGGAGTGATTCCGGAGCGCAGCTCTGACGGAAGCTTTCACTTCAGCAATCAATGGCCAGGCGCCTTGCATGCTGGACTGACTGTGTTTTCGAGGACAGTGTCCATGGATGGACAGCAGACAGCAAATTCAAGCAGAGCGACGTGAAGGCACAGCCGCTCTGGTCGCCATTGTCTGACGTCACATACATACATAAAGGCATGCATAATAATAATGATAATAATAATAATAATAATGTTGATTTATATAGCGCCTACTCTCTAAAAAAAATAGGGCTCTAAGCGCTTTACATTACCAACAACACACACACACACACACACACACACACACACACACACACACACACACACACACACGATTCTACACGATTCCATAGCCAACAAAATCGATAGCAAGAGGTTGGGAAATTCGTACTGCTTCAGAGCAACATCCAAAAAGGCGTATGTAACAGAGGAGCTTTCAAGAATGTTCAAGGCTGAAAGTGATTCTACAAAACCTATGAAATATGATACTCTAGTCATCCACACAGCAATAAATGACCTGAAAAAGAGTCTCCTGAAGACTGCTGTAGAGACTTTGTTGTAAACATTAAAACAATTGTTAAGAGTCATCCTGATCTTAAAGTAGTGGTCAGCAAAGTGTGCCCTATCAGAAACAAAGATCTGAACATCAAGGCAGAATTGTTCAATGCTCTTGTCATGCAACAGCTAGCTGATTTCAACAACATCACTTTCGTGGGGCATTCCAATCTAACAACCAGCCCGCGACATCTTCAGGATGGTCTTCATCCCACCTTCCTCGGAACCAGTAAGATGGCAGCTAACATCGGGCGCCACGTGAGAGACCTGTTCTGGAGGAAGCCCAAGAAAGCAGCCAGGTTCCAGCACCACCCACCCAGACCGTTCCGTGTGTACTACGACGACCTGTTGTACACTCCCAATTCATGGATGAACAGATTTGCTGTGTTGAGTGATTGTTGATCCATTTTCTGGGGATTTCTCTCTGAGAGAGGGTGGAATAATTTTTGCAAAATACCAGCACCTTCTTGACTGTTAGTTTTGTTTTGAACAAGGTGCCATCTGTAATCTCATCACTTTGTAATTAACCTCATTATCATAAGAACATCAATCCCATAAATCAATTCTTATTACTGCGAATACCATTATATTAGTTAGCTAATTGACACAGTTTGTATCTTCGTTATTTACTGTTTTAAATATTATAAAAAGTTGTTTTTTTTTTCTATTTAGAACAATACATTTTTCATTCTTCAGAGAGCATGACGAAACATTCGAATTTGAAAATATTGCAATGGAACTGCAGATCAATATCAACAAATATTCACGAACTGATTCAACATCTCTCAGATCATACGTATCAAGTGTTAACATTACAGTCTTTAAATGTAACTGAACAAAAAATTCGAAAATTACGAAACTTCTATTACCCTCCAATATTCCAAAAACTAGCAACGAAACAGGGAGGGTTACTACTGCACTATATATCCAAGAAAAGGTTGAATATTTGAAATAGAGCCACCCATTTCAAAGAATATTAAAACCATTAATGCATGTGCAGCAAAACTGAAGCTCAACGAAGTACTTACATTAAACGTTGTTTCCATTTATTTGCCAAAAGGTCCTGACAATGAAAACACAGAATGGCTTCGCGCTATACCGAACCAGCATGAAAAATGGTTAATAGCAGGTGATTTTAACTCACATGCCCCGTTTGGGATAATGAATGCGAAAGAGTAACACACAATCGTTTTGTTGGAATATAGTAGTAGACTCTTCACTGAGTCTGTTAAATGATGGCAGTGTAACAAGAATACCTGATATTTCACACCATCGAGCAACAGCAATTGATTTAACACTTATATCTCCTGCTATAGCTCCAAGCTGTGAGTGGTCTACCTTCAAAGATCCTCTTGGTAGTGATCATTTGCCAATAATTATTACCATTAAGGGTAAACAATCTGTTCAAAACTGCGATAAAGATAAGATCCCAAAATATAATTATATAAAAGCTGTTTGGGATAAATTTGAAAACATACTCTCTACTTACAATTGTGAAGAGATAATGGCTGATAACATTGACACAAGCTACGCGAATTTTATTGATATTGTTTTACATGCAGCTGATCTATCAATACCAAGGTGCAATACTGACGCATCAAACAAATATGCAGGCAATGTATGGTGGAATGCTACTTGTGAAGAAGCAAGAGAAAAAAGATGCAGGCCTATAAACACATATTTAAAAGATAAGAAAGATCCTGACAAAATTGCTGAAAAGAACAGAGCAAAAAAAATCATAGTAACAGAGTAATCGAAAAGGTCAAGGAGCAATATTGGTCAAATTTCTGTAAAAGTGAAGTACATGACCACAAAGATCTTCAGAAAACATGGAAAAAATTGAAAGACATAACAAATGGAATCAGTCTTCCTGAATATCCCATAACATTAGAAAATAATGAGTTTCCATCAAAATTTGAAAAGGCTGAAGCATTTGCAAATATTTTTGCAAAAAATAGCAACAGGGAGGGCCTGACAGAAAAACAAAAGATATTCAGAGAGAAAAAATGGAGGATAAGGAAACGCATGAAAAAAGTCCCATTAACAGTCACTACACAAACGCTCCCCTTACATTTCAAGAAGTAAAGGATGCAATTTTCTCTATTGGTTCGAAAAGAAAATCAGTGGGACCAGATGCGATTTCCAATGAAATGATAAAGCATTTGCCAGTTAATTTCACAATGTTTCTGAAATTATTTTTTCAGAAATGTTGGTCTGAAGGGCTTCAACATCTTTGTGGAAAAAATCGATTGTAACCCCTATCCCTAAAGAGGGCAAGTCAAAATCAGACAAGAACAACTACAGGCCAATTGCTCTCACTTCACACGTGGGAAAACTTATGGAAAAGATTATTCTAAAAAGACTTGAACATTATTGTGAAAAAAAAATGTATAATGCCAATACAACAGGCTGGCTTTAGAAAGGGTAGATCTACAGTTGACCATCTTGTAAAAATTACAACACAGGTAAAACATCAATTCGCACGTAGGAAAAATGTACTTGCCACGTTTTTTGATATTAGAAAGGCATATGACCAAGTCTGCACTCAAAACTTCTGAACAAATNTCTGTTTTCAGTAATGGCGCGAGAACGTCGTGTATGTGTGTGTGTGTGTGTGTGTGTGTGTGTGCGTGTGTGTGCGTGCGTGCGTGCGCGCGCGCGCGCGCATGCGTGTGTGTAAGCGTGTGATCACATGCACGTGCGCTCGTTTTTAAATCTTTATTGACGGTAGGGCGGTGGGGTGGGGTGATGTGTGTTGGAGGAGAGAGAGAGAGAGAGAGAGGAGAGAGAGAGAGAGAGAGAGATGGTGAGGAGTACACAATACTTTGGAATGAGATAAACGTGGGAGTTAATCATTAGCGTTTCAATGCCGACGTTCGCCTTTCTTTCAGTATATTTTCTCTCATTTCATAGGCGCCTGGTGGTTGAACCAGTCCGCCCCTGCCCAAGACCGTGAAAGAAAAAAAAAAAAAACCCAACCCAACACCACGTGCAAGTGCTAAGGTCACAGTCACAAGCGCCATTGCTCCCATCAACGTACTACTACGTCCGCGAGGGAGAGGAAATGGTGCGTCTTAAAACCGAAATGTTGGGAACAACGGGGAACCGAGGTGGACGAACACTGAATCGTACCCAAAGCCCTAATGTCACTTCGTGGGCCCTCAAGTGGCGGACAATGGCCGTGTTGGTGGCCCCTTTATTGATGGGGCTGCGCTTTGATGTGACTCTCCATGAACGCGACATGGCTGTCGTGTTCGCCCGAAACCTTTCTTTCTTTCTCGCTTTCTTTCTTGCTTTCTTTCTTTCTTTTTTCCTTTCTTTCTTTTCTTTTTTTTTTTCTTCTTCTTTCTTCTTTTTTATGAGAGCCTGCTTTCCCCTCATACTATTTTTTTCCCAAAAGAAGCACGAACCTTGCTTTTAGTGAAGTAAATACCAAGGTGAACGTCCCCAACAATAACAACGACAACAAGAGCAACAACAACAACAAAGACGACGACGGGAACAGCAACAACAACGGCAGTAACAATGACACACATGCGCATGCACAAAGACCACAGTCATGGGGTAAAGACAGTAAAGTATTAACACATTTAGCTACTGCGCTTGTACGATCAAAATTATCCTATGCCCAGGAGACATTTTTTTCAGCCCCAAAATGTTTAATTAAAAAGTTGCAGAGTATCGATA
>JADBJO010010464.1:0-10000 GCA_016801955.1 Conus betulinus | reverse complement strand
ATCAAAGAAAATAAAAAAGAAGATAGCAAAAAAAAAAAGTTGGAAAAAATTGGAGGCTGGAAGATTAAAAAAAACCAACCGAAACACACACACACAACAACAACAACAACAACAACAACAAAACGTTATAGGAGATCAAGGCGATCGGAACAAGATGGGGGTGCGGAGTAGGGGGAGGGGGAGGGGGTGTCGCAAAATTAGTATCAACAAGAAGGGCTCTAGAAAGGGCGTTAACCCACACAAAGGTCAAACAGATCCTCACTCTATACCCGGGATCAGCGCCAACCTTTTAACGGCTATGTCCACATTCGTCCGTGCGCCAACTTCCCTTTCGTTAAAGCAATTCCCCAGTCTTTTTCTTTTTTTTTTTTTTTTTTTTTTTATTATTTGCTGCATGATTTTTCTGACCAACCACCAACCAACCAACTGACGAGGTGAAAAACATAACCGTTTAGGCTGAGTTGCACACGAATATGTGCGTGTGTGCGTAGGTGGACATGTGCATGTGTACGAGAGCGCTTTATATACCAGCCTGGGAACGTATTTAAGTGTGTGTGTGTGTGTGTGTGTGTGTGTGTGTGTGTGTGTGTATTAGTGTTAGTGTGTGTGTGTGTGTATTAGTGTTAGTGTGTGTGTGTGTGTGTGTGTGTGTGTGTGTGTGTGTGTGTATTAATGTGTGTGTGTGTTAGTGTGTGTGTGTGTGTGTGTGTGTACGCGCGCGCAAGCATGTGTGTGTATATGTGTGTGTGCGCATGTGTGTGTGTGTGTGTGTGTGTGTGTGTGTGTGTGTGTGTGTGAGAGAGAGAGAGAGAGAGAGAGAGAGAGAGTGCATGCGTGTGTGTGTTTTACTCGCGTGTGTCACTGTAGCTCACCTCATCCACCCTTCATTCTTCAACCTTCAACCACCCCTCCTCCCATCTTCACTTGTATCAGAAAAAAAAAATCATCATCGGAATGTCTCCGGGCTTTGGAAGCTTTTGCCTTCCATCAAAGCCTTTCAGCTCATATGATAACTTTTCAAGGAAGGGGGTCAGGGGGAAGTTGGGAGAGGGGGGAGGGGGGAGAGGAGTCGACAGAAAAGCAAAGGAACAAGAGCCTAGGGTTTTTTTCTTTCTTTCTTTCTTTCTTCTTTTCTTTCTTTCTTTTTCTTTTTTTTTTTTTTTTGTCCTGCAACTTCCATTTTTTCCACATTAAAAAAAAAAAAAGTTCTTTCATTGTTTTTCTTCCTTTATTGTGTGGGTCCTCCATCGTCCCATTTTTTGACACGTTTCTGATTTCTTTATCAACTCATTCACCCTCCAAATCTGTTTGTTGTTTTACCGATGGACATTTTCATGTGAACTGTGTTAGTTTAGAGTTGAATACAGAGCGTCTGGGTTGGGTTTGTTGATGTGCTAATGTTTGGTGTACTGACACAGTCATTCTGTTTGTTGCAACAAAGGAAAAGGGAATGAGAGAAAGAAGGAAGGACAGACAGACTGACAGACAGAGAAAAAAGAAGGAACGAAAGGAAGGAAGAAAGAAGAGGAAGAAGGAAGGGAGACAAAAACGAAAAAGAATTTGTAGGCGTGTAAAAGCAAACGAAATAATGAAATAGATACACAGGGGCGTGTGTGTGTGTGTGTGTGTGTGTGTCCTGTTTGTGTCTCAGTCCGCGCGTTCGCGTTGTGGTCGAGCGCAACTTGATAAAGATCTGACAAATAGCACGTGCAACTCGAGATGGCAAAAAGTGCATTCCTCGCCGTCTGCGATCATTGTGCAACGTACGTTTGCAGACGATTGGTCAGCCAGGTGTGTAGACGATTGGTCAGCCAGGTGTGCAGACGATGGGTCAGCCAGGTGTGCAGACGATGGGTCAGCCAGGTGTGCAGACGATTGGTCAGTCAGGTGTGCAGACGATTGGTCAGCCAGGTGTGCAGACGATTGGTCAGCCAGGTGTGCAGACGATGGGTCAGCCAGCGCATTAACAGGTTGGTTTCTGACTAATCAGCTTTTAAGTTATAGTTTCCATCCGACTTGTCAGACCAGGTGATGGTGTGTCCAGCACAAATGTGTTGCTCAGTGTGTCAAGTTTTAGCTCTGTGTGTAAGGTTGTTGTTTTTTTTTCAACGAATGTGTTATTTCAGTGTCAGTCTGCTAGCGCCCTGTTCTTGTGGTTCACCACAGTATTGTCAGAACATGGCTTCGAGTAGTGGAACGTACCCAGAGGAGGAGAAAGACACGGTGACTTGGCCATCTGTCGGGGCGCGCCATTGTGAGCGGGTAAGTGATGATAACTAGGCAAAACGGAAAGTGAGGCAGACACAGATGGCCACCCACTCAACACGTTGTTGTGGTCACGTCAGTTTAGTGTAAGGTAGGTCAGATGATCTCAAAGAGAAACAGTGGGAAGTGGGAATTGTCAGTGCGGCGACAAAGCGCAGAACATGTTCGGGACTGACACGACGTGTGTGTGTTTTTTTTTCTTCTCCTGAACAATTGTCGTATCCGTCGGTTCAACGAGTGAAAGTGCCAGAGATTTAAAATCCAGTGTTCCGATGTGTCAAAAACTATACAGACACAACACCTCTCTCTCTCTCTCTCTCTCTCTGAAAAAACAACAAAGTAAGTCTCCGACTCTGTCTCTACCTGTGTCTCTGCCTCTGTCTGCCTCTCCCCTCTAAAAAAAAAGTCTGTCTGCCTGTCTGTCTGTCTGTCTGTCTCTCTCTCTCTCTCTCTCTCTCTCTCTCTCTCTCTCTCTCTCTCTCTCTCTTTAAAAACGGTTCTTAAAGAAAAACAAAGTCTCTCTCTCTCTCTCTCTCTCTCTCTCTCTCTCTCTCTCTCTCTCTCTCTCTCTCTCTCTCTCTCTCTCTCTCTCTCTCAACTCTCTCCTCTCTCTCTCTCTCTCTCTTAAAAAAACACAGTCTCTCTCTCTCTTAAAAAAAAACAAAAGTAAGTCTCTGTCTCTCTCTTCAAAAAAGTAACTCTCTCTCTCTCTTAAAAAAGTCTTCTCTCTCTCTCTCTCTCTCTCTCTCTCTCTCTCTCTCTCTCTCTCTCTCTCTGTAGAAGTGTATATGGGGAAAGTTGGATAGACCACACGCACACGTGTGCATCGACACTATCTGTGAACATTTAGCACTGATATAACCAAAGAAACACTCTAACAGCAGTAACAGATTCAATGGAGAATGAACGATAACTTGAAAGATCCTACATTCAGTATCCAGATAAGAAAATTCAGAGGCAAATTTTGTTCAAGAAAGAGTGACTCTCGATTACACTTCACACAAAATTTCGATTCTGTTGGAACAACATACTTTACATAATATATGTCTGCTGGGAACATATTTTATCTAATGAGAGATGTGGATGTGCGGCAATATTTCACAGGAAATGCGCTAGCAGCGCCCAGATTTCACGATCGCCAGTATCTCATGGAGTTCCCTTTGGAAAAATTGATTTCTGCATGTCAAATTCCAGGGCCGAATTGTTTCAAATGTATGCCACCTTGTGTATTCACACTTATAGAATACACTGTTGGAGATACTGTGTCAATCTGTTCGCTTTGCTCTTTGACAGAAGACGTTGGAATGCCGGTGAGCGACATGCTGCTGAACAGAGACCTATACACCCATTTCTGATTGGCCGTTGGACATCGCTAGGAAACATGTTGTTCTGGTAAGAGTTTGTAGATTTTTTGTGCGTCTTTCTGTCAAAATACTGAAGCTGAGCTGTCAAAACCAAATTTGCACACTGATCTTGAAGCTTATCACAGTCAGAGAGTTTGCGCGGCCCAGTGATCCCTAAGGGTTGTGTTGACGAGGGGGTCATTATTAGTGGATGGAACTTTAAGTTTTCCCTAACATGTCAAAGCTTGTCTAGCCAAAACGCTGACCAGGCTAAGCACGAGATAGTCGGGTCTGATGCTTTTAGCAGAATCCTGCAGGCTGAGTTGGAGAGTTCCGACAACCAGTGACCCACTTTCATTGTGGTCTGTCTTATGGCTCGATTCTCTGGGCCTTTCACAACTCGGCTTCCCATCAGCTCATCATTTCCACAGTCTTCCGTTCTTTGTGCTCTTCTTTGGGCAAGCCATGTTTGCCGCGCGATGGGGCCTGTAACGGAGGGGAATGAGATCTTTGGGACTGAGAGAGCAGTGGGCTGTGCACACACCTGTGTGTGTGTGTGTGTGTGTGTGTGAGAGAGAGAGAGAGAGCATGCGCGCGCGCATGTATGTGTGTGTGTGTGTGTGTGTGTGTGTGTGTGTGTGTGTGTGTGTGAGCAAGCACGCGCCCACATGTGTGTGTGTGTGTGTGTGTGTGTGTGTGTGTGTGTGTGTGTGTGTGTGTGTGTGCTTGCGCGCACGCGCTAGTCAACTGGCCACCTGTACGTAGACTTTGATCGAGACACAATTGTCCGGCTTGCCAAAGTAACTCCTGCAGTGTTCAGCTCTGTGTTCACAGGAGAGGGCGTGTTCGGGGGTGAGGGTGAGGGTGGGGGATATGAAGAGGTGGCCTCTGTTGTACCTCACCTCCTGGACCTGGACGGGGTCAAGACTGAAATCTCTGCCCCTGGACCCTCGGGTAGCTCCCTGACAGGTGAGTGATGGAGGGAGGACTCGTACCATGTGCGGGGAGAGCTCACAGTGAATAGAATGAGACAAGTGCAGTGTGTATCTCCACCAGCTCTCAGCTTGCAGGGCGACGTAGGACTCGCAACAGGCCAAAGAGCCATCATCCTACAGGTCATCCCAATCAGCAGCTATGGTCGATACTCCCTGTAAAGCAGATGGATGCCTGGTGTGTGGATCTGATGCTGACCCTGTGAACTTTGACCCTGCGGCTGGCTCTCCTTGACCTGCACCACCCCATGAGTGTTGGAGTTGGTGTTGTAGAAGTCGTACTATGAGTGTTGGAGTTGTTGATGTTTTAGGAGGAGTAGTGGTGCCATGAGTGTTGGAGTTGGTGTTGTAGAAGTCGTACTATGAGTGTTGGAGTTTGATGTTTTAGGAGTAGTGTGCCATGAGTGTTGGAGTTGGTGTTGTAGGAGTGGTACTATGAGTGTTGGAGTTTGGTGTTGTAGGAGTGGTGGTACTATGAGTGTTGGAGTTTGGTGTTGTAGGAGTGGTACCATGAGTGTTGGAGTTTGGTGTTGTAAGAGTGGTACCATGAGTGTTGGAGTTTGGTGTTGTAAGAGTGGTACCATGAGTGTTGGAGTTTGGTGTTGTGGAGTGGTACCATGAGTGTTGGTGTGTGGTGTTGTAGGAGTGGTACCATGAGTGTTGGAGTTTGGTGTTGTAAGAGTGGTACCATGAGTGTTGGAGTTTGGTGTTGTGGGAGTGGTACCATGAGTGTTGGAGTGTGGTGTTGTAGGAGTGGTACTATGAGTGTTAGAGTGTGGTGTTGTAGGAGTGGTACCATGAGAGTTGGAGTGTGGTGTTGTAGGAGTAGTGGTACCATGAGTGTTAGAGTGTGGTGTTGTAGGTGTAGTGGTACCATGAGTGTTGGAGTGTGGTGTTGTAGGAGTGGTGTACCATGAGTGTTAGAGTGTGGTGTTGTAGGAGTGGTACTATGAGTGTTAGAGTGTGGTGTTGTAGGAGTGGTACTATGAGTGTGGGAGTGTGGTGTTGTAGGAGTGGTACCATGAGAGTTGGAGTGTGGTGTTGTAGGAGTAGTGGTACCATGAGTGTTAGAGTGTGGTGTTGTAGGTGTAGTGGTACCATGAGTGTTAGAGTGTGGTGTTGTAGGTGTAGTGGTACCATGAGTGTTGGAGTGTGGTGTTGTAGGAGTGGTACTATGAGTGTTGGAGTGTGGTGTTGTAGGAGTGGTACCATGAGTGTTGGAGTGTGGTGTTGTAGGAGTAGTGGTACCATGAGTGTTAGAGTGTGGTGTTGTAGGTGTAGTGGTACCATGAGTGTTGGAGTGTGGTGTTGTAGGAGTGGTACCATGAGTGTTGGAGTGTGGTGTTGTAGGAGTGGTACCTTGAGTGTTAGAGTGTGGTGTTGTAGGAGTGGTACCATGAGTGTTGGAGTGTGGTGTTGTAGGAGTGGTACCTTGAGTGTTAGAGTGTGGTGTTGTAGGAGTGGTACCATGAGTGTTGAGAGTGTGGTGTTGTAGGAGTGGTACCTTGAGTGTTGGAGTGTGGTGTTGTAGGAGTGGTACCATGAGTGTTGGAGTGTGGTGTTGTAGGAGTGGTACCTTGAGTGTTAGAGTGTGTGGTGTTGTAGGAGTGGTACCATGAGTGTTAGAGTGTGGTGTTGTGTAGGAGTGGTACCATGAGTGTTGGAGTGTGGTGTTGTAGGAGTGGTACCTTGAGTGTTAGAGTGTGGTGTTGTAGGAGTGGTACCTTGAGTGTTAGAGTGTGGTGTTGTAGGAGTGGTACCTTGAGTGTTAGAGTGTGGTGTTGTAGGAGTGGTACCATGAGTGTTAGAGTGTGGTGTTGTAGGACTGGTACCATGAGTGTTGGAGTTTAATGTTGTAGCACTGGTACCAAACAATGGTGCAGGAAAACACCGAGCCCACAAATCATGCTCATTGTCGTCCATTTTGCTGTCACACCACGGCGGTAGTCTTTATTTCTTCATCATCTCGTATCTAATGACAACATATAAGCTCGTTAACATGCTGGGGGGGGGGGGGGGGGGGGGGGGGGGGTCAGACAGGCAAAGACACTTACAGTCTTAAGGAGTTGTGGCACCACTACATGACTCCCAACGGTAACCGCGAACTCTGCTACCCAGTACCTCTATCCTGTAATTGCGCCGCCTTCCCTAAATCCTCTCTCGCCGCTTTCAGGCCCCACGAAGTACAACGCCCTGGCTGTCCCACTGATTGTCGGTCGACAGGTGCATGAGGGTGTTGAGTTACACAATACTGCCCCCACCCCCCACCCCCACTCCCGCCCCAGTGAAAGTCAAAACACTTTTCGACGGAAGCCCAGATCTTTCAGAACAGAAGTCGGGAGAATCGCAATTATCGAAGGAGAGACTGCAATCATTGAAGGGATCGAAGGAGAGACTGCGATCATTGGAGGGATCGAAGGAGAGACCGCAATCATTGAAGGGATCGAAGGAGGAGAGGACTGCAATCATTGAAGGGATCGAAGGAGAGACCGCAATCATTGAAGGGATCGAAGGAGAGAGAGACTGCAATCATTGGAGGGATCGAAGGAGAGACCGCAATCATTGGAGGGATCGAAGGAGAGACCGCAATCATTGGAGGGATCGAAGGAGAGACCGCAATCATTGGAGGGATCGAAGAAGAGACCGCGATCATTGGAGGGATCGAAGGAGAGACTGCGATCATTTTAGGGATCGAAGGAGAGACCGCAATCATTGGAGGGATCGAAGGAGAGACTGCGATCATTTTAGGGATCGAAGGAGAGACTGCGATCATTTTAGGGATCGAAGGAGAGACCGCAATCATTGAAGGGATCGAAGGAGAGACTGCGATCATTGAAGGGATCGAAGGAGAGACTGCGATCATTTTAGGGATCGAAGGAGAGACTGCGATCATTTTAGGGATCGAAGGAGAGCCTGCGATCATTTTAGGGATCGAAGGAGAGAGACTGCAATCATTGAAGGGATCGAAGGAGAGACTGCGATCATTGAAGGGATCGAAGGAGAAACTGCGATCATTTTAGTGATCGAAGGAGAGACTGCAGTCATTGAAGGGATCGAAGGAGGAGACCGCAATCATTTTAGGGATCTAAGGAGAGATAGCAAGCACTGAAGGGATCTAAGGGCTTATGTCACATGCCGTCAGTGTCGCTGACTGGACAGAGAGGTGACAGCCCTGATATGGCCTTTGTAGTCCACTGGGCTATCGGCAGCTTGATCTCTCTCTCTCTCTCTCTCTCTCTCTCTCTCTCTCTCTCTCTCCCCCCTTCACAAACGGATATAAAGCGTTTATCTGCACAAAAATCTGACAGCTGGGCTTGCTCAAAGTGAGCAACTTTGCCCCGTCAGTCATTTTAACAACAGTGAGAGAGAGAGAGAGAGAGAGAGAGAGAGAGAGAGAGAGAGAGAATGCCAAGAGGACGCGTGTGAAACGGTGTGCCTGTAACGCAGACAGTCAATATCTCGATCGTTATCCCGACATGCTTTTGAAAAATTTGTTTGAATAAGAGAGAGAGAGAGAGAGAGTGAATCAAACTTGAGAGTTGTTCTAAAGGAGATGACAGCCCTGATATGGCCTTTTGCAGTTGGCTAGGCTAAAAGCAAGCAACTCTCTCTCTCTCTCTCTCTCTCTCTCTCTCTCTCTCTCTCTTGTGTGCGTTTCGCATCAACTGTTTAACTCTCTCGTGCATAATAGATCCGGATTGAGAAGGCTGTGCCACACAATTTTCTTTGCGAAAATGGCGCTGACGAGAAAGCAAAAAATTGATATGGCGGAGGGGGGGGGGGGGAAGAAAACACTGTACACACAACACACCGTTTTTCTATGCACCCGATCAACGGACTGCGACATATTCACGGAGAATATCATCACCTGATGCCCCCAACTGCAGAATGACCGAGAGAAATTTGCCCAGTAGTTCAGAATGATGCCCGACACTTTCCGCCATCTTCTTGGGCTCTGTGCCGCTGATCTAAAGGAAAAACTACGAATTTCTGCCGAGCAGTTACACTGCAGAACGCCTTGTCGTTGTCACTGAGGTATCTGCACGTGTATATATGTGTGCTACTCTCTCTCTCTCTCTCCTCTCTCTCTCTCTCTCTCTCTCTCTCTCTCTCTCTCTCTCTCTCTCTGTGCGTACGTGCGTGTGTGTGTGTGTGTGTGTGTGTGTGTGTGTGTGTGTTTGTGTGTGTAGAAACACCACAGAATTACAGACTGTGGTGTATCTCCATTTGATGCCAAGGGAGCACAGACACAATCAGCCGTGTCTCCCTGATGAGTCCGATCCGGCGGACGAAAAGCCTGGGAGCAGGCAATAGGAACTGATCAGTCTTCGGGAAGACTTACAGTGGCTCCCTATGCCGCTGGTGAAGAATGGAGTGTTCATAATATACTTCCCTGATTCTATGTTCTCATTTTCCTCCTCTCCCTTCCGGCCCCCTCTCCACCCCTCTTTTGTTTCTCTTTAAATAAAATGTTTGTTAGGTTATTCATGTCATGACAGAAGAACTGTTAGCCTGCACTTACTAGGCCCCACTATTAAATTGTTCAGCATAATATATATGTGTAAATATATTTCCCATATCTATTAGTAGTTTAATTTTCATCGTTAATTCTAGGTGCCGAAAGAATGAACTGAGTGTTTTTGACGTGATGCGTGATAAAATTATGAACATTGAACTAATGAATTGAGTGATTTTTGATGTGATGCGTGAAAAAATTATTAATATTGCATTATTGAACTGTGTGACCAGTGAAACCCGTGAACAGAGGTGGCATAACTGAAAATATAAAAGACACAGACAGACACATGCACGTGCACGCACGCACGCACACACACACACACACACACACACACACACACACACACACACACACACACACACACACACACACATGTGCAATAACGTACACATTCTCACATTGTATTTGAAAACCATACATACGTATTTACATGCATACATAAACGTACATATGAGCCAGTGACAAAACATCATGGTGGCATACCCTCGTGCGTTTGATTGGAGAAATGAACTATCCAAAACATCCCCCCCCCCCACACCCCTTTGTTCGGGTGTATTTTTGTTGCTTGTATCTTAAAGAGATACTTGCCACAATATCAGGGAGATACACTGGATCGTGTCGATAAAACTGATTTTTATTTGAAAAAAAAAAAACAGCTGAAATCGGGCATGCTGAAATGGGACATCCGCCGATATACCGCAAACAAACATGTCCCTACAGCGCAACGAAACGAAAACTTGAACACATGAAATGATAACACTAAATCTTCGTCAACGTTTTTGTCCTGAAACCACATTCACTTGCTCTTTAGTGAAGTCCTGAGTCGAATCCAAAAGAATACTTGGTCGGATGTGGTTCGTCATGTCCCGGAGACATGCCCT
>JADBJO010010463.1:57892-72657 GCA_016801955.1 Conus betulinus | reverse complement strand
ATTAGATGACATATAACTGACGTACATATCTAGGTAGGTAGATAGATAGATAGTAAAAGTTAGATAGAGACAGATAGATAGATGATGATCCATGATGAGGACTCCCATGAACTGAAGCGCTATCGCTGAGATATCATAGGACTGTGTGAAGTCAGATGGACGGGCTTCGGCGAAACAACAACAGAGAAGGACATAAGATCTGGTTCTCTGGGGAAGAGAAGAAACATGAGTGCGGGGTGGCCTTCATTGTACGGAACAGAAATTGCAGGCAGTGTCATCAGCTGCACACCCATTTCAAACAGACTCATTTCCATCAGTATCTCTGCAAAACCCCATAACCTAACGATCATCCAGGCTTATGCTCCAACGTCAGACCATGACGACGAGGAAATCGAGGAGTTCTACGAGCAGATTGACTCCATCGTAGCAACAGTACCAAAGAAAGACATACTCATAATCCAGGGAGACTGGAATGGCCAAGGTTGGCCCAAATGCTTACCAGAATTGGGCAGTACAGCAAGAAAATTTGATATTGGGGAGACCAACGGCAGAGGCCTTAGACTGCTGGAGCTTGCCAAAAAGTCATCGACTTACCCTTGCCAACACTCTCCACCCACACAAGCTGTCTAGAATCACAACCTGGCACTCACCAAATGGGCAATTTCACAACCAGTAGACTTCATTCTGGCCCCACAACGCTACAAGTCCAGCATCAACAAAGCAAAAAAGCAAGAACATTCCCAGGCGCCGACATTGGCAGCGATCACGATCTTGTCCCTGGCAACCTACAAAGTCAAGCTAAAATGTAAGCGTTTGCCCAAAGAACCCCCGCATTTGCTTTGACCTGGAGAAGTTGAAGGACCCCGAAATTGCAAAGGTGTTCCAGGCTCAAGTAGGTGGGAAGTTTGCTGCCCTCAATTTAGTGGACAGCGATGTAGACACCCTTGCTAATACATCAAAGAGATGCTACCTACAACAGCTGAAGAGTTGTGGGAAAGAAGCAGAAGAAGATCCAGCCTTGGGTTATAAATGAGGTCTTAGATCTATGTGACAAGAGGCGGGAACTAAGAGGAAAGAAACACTCTAGCGACGAAGCCAGGATGCAGTACCAACAGGTGTACAGAGAAGTCAGGAAGAAGATGAAGACAGCCGAGGAAAATTGGATAGAGGAGCAGTGCGAAGCAATCGAGAAAGGCATGGAAGCAGGGAACAGCAAAGAAGCCTACAACATACTCAAGACCCTCAATAAGACTAACCAGACAAGATCAGCGGTCATCAAGGATAAGGATGGCAAGCTACTGACAGAGAATGAAGTCCTGAAGAGGTGGACAGAATACTGTGAGGGCCTCTACAATTACCACCTCAGCCTGGACACATGCATTTTGCAGGACAACCAACGTCCCGCAGACAGTGAGAATGGTTTCCAAGTACTGAAGGAGGAGGTTGAGGCCGCGATACAGGACCCAGTCATTGGTGATTCCCTTACCCAAGAAAGGCAACCTCAAACAATGCCAAAATTACAGGACTATAAGTCTGATCAGCCACCCCAGCAAAGTCATGCTTCGCATCATCCTCAACCGACTGAAATCCAAGGCTGAGGAACTGCTATCAGAAGAACAAGCAGGTTTTAGAAGAGGGCGGAGCACTGTGGAACAAATTTTCAACTGCCGAGTCTTGATTGAAAAACATCTACAACACCAAAAGGACCTCTTCCACAACTTCATTGACTTTAAAGAAGGCATTCGACCGGGTGTGCACAGCGGCCTATGGCAGGTTCTCAGAGACTTCAACATTGATGAGAGGCTCGTCCAAGTCATCCAGGCCCTCTACGAACACTCCAGCAGCAAGTACTCTTCTCAATAGCCAGCAGGGCCAGTTCTTCCCGACCACAGTCGGAGTCAGGCAAGGGTGCCTACTATCTCCAGTCCTTTTCAACATCTTTCTGGAGAGAATCATGCAAGAGACCCTCGAAGAACACCACACCACCATCAGCATTGGCGGCAGGCGGGTCTGCAACCTTCGTCTCGCAACCTTCGTTTCGCAGACGATATCGACCTCATGGGGGGGGCAACACACCGAGCTCCAGGATCTCACAACAGACTTGTCACAAGAGCAAGTGCCTACGGCATGGAGGTCAGCACAGAGAAGTCAAAGGTCATGGTCAACAGCACGACTAACAGTGCCAACATAACCATGAATGGTGAACCCCTGGAAGAAGTGACCAGCTTCAGGTACTTGGGAGCAACCCTGTCCAAAGATGGCACCTGCACAGCAGAAAATCCGAATCAGGATCAACTCCGCATCAGCAGCAGCGATGGCCAGACTGAACAGAGGAAGAGCAACATCAAATTCCACACAAAATTCCGGCTCTACAAGTCACTAGTGGTCTCGATCCTCTTATATGGTTGCGAGACATGGACACTGATGGCCGAAAACAGAAAGAAGAATCCCCAGGCGTTTGAGACCAGGTGCCTGAGGAAACTACTCCGCATCTCCTACAAGAACACACAAGACCATGATTATGTGCGGAACCTGGTCACTAACCTAGTTGGGCCCCACGAACCACTTCTGGCAACCGTCAAACGACGGAAGATGGCATGGTTTGGCCACGTCATTCGTCACAACACCCTCTCCAAAACCATCCTTCAAGGTACCGTGAAGGAGGGCGCAGACGAGGACGGCAGAGAAAGAGCTGGTCCGACAATATAAAGGACTGGACCAAAATGACCATGCCAGATCTCCTCCACGACAGCCACTAACAGAAGAGCCTGGAGAGAAACGGCGGCTGCCTCATCACGTCCCCAGGGGAATGACTGACTGATATATATATATATATATATATATATATATATATATATATATATATATATCTATATATATATATATATATATATATATATGCGTACATACATACATAATGTAGTCGGGAAAAAGTGCAGGCTAACAATCCTTGCTTACTAGAATCATGGAAATGCAATCATCGTGCTACTGACTTTATTACCCAGCAGCGAGTCTTGATTTTCTTAGGCCAGCTACAGGTACCACACTCTATGTCTATAGGTTGACAGCTGGTGCATGCAGTTGATAGACGGGACACACCCGAGGACGGTAGACAACCATGGAATCCAAGACGACAGCAGTGCTGGCATGTGCATTGCTGGCATGTATCGGCATCCTTGTCGTTGTGCTGCAGCACAGAACAGCTCTGCCACTGCTCAGGTCAGTATTGATGTCATGCCTGTCTGCCTGATAGCGGTGGGTAGGTAAGCCCTACCAGAATGCGGCTTCATACCCAATTTATCACCGGAACTGTAGTTTGCATGCTCACAACGTCTTTTGCGAACTGAAAGGTCACACTACGCAATCTTGGTCAATGGATTGTCAATACACAAGGATTCAGGTGCACAGAAACTGTGTGCATGCTGGACTATGTAAATGGAGATCGTGTAAGCCAAGGTGATTTACCCGCTTTTAGGTAGATGGAGCCGGTACTTAGCTCAGGATGGACAAGGCGGTAGCACAGGCAACGAAACAGAGACCCACACACCCGTTTCTGAATGGCTGCTGGAAAAATGACACCAGCCGCAACCAATTTTGTTTTAAATCCTGGAATCAGTTTTCAATTATATTGATCAGCGCCACACAGCTTTCGTTGTTTCATCATACTATATTTACATCGGACAAAGATGGAAGTCACCATTCTTTTTTTTTTTTTTTTCGTTTTCCTGCATGCCAGTGGTAGTATGGATCTTCCCTAACCATGCTGGCGCACATGAAATACAAAAGATAAAAGGGACAAAACACTGACACTCCAGACGCACAGATGAACGTTAGTATCCAAGCACACATCTGAGTAACAGACTCACTGTGACTTGAAGTAACTAATGACGAGCTGGGCTTCACGCCACTGCTTTGAAATGTTAAATAGATTATGTTTCTGCAACATCTGTATGTTTTCAGACCCAACGTGACGCAGTTCAAGTTCTTCACATCATGGTAGGCTGTAGAGCCTGCAGAGCTGTTTTTACAGAGGACCAGTTCAGCACGGCGGCTGCAGATGACGTTAGTTACAGCAGCAGGTCGTCGGCGTGAAATTGGCTGTACGAGTCTATTTAGCGACATGTGGCAGCAACACGTCTCCCTCCCTTGCATGCTTCTGGTTTCTTGTCATACTCGGCACTGTTACTGTGGAAACAATACTCAAGAGAGTCTGGAAAGGAAAATGTGCCTGGAAAGGCAAATATCTTTTTCAAGAAATGGCTTCACAGACGGATCATCTGCGTCATTAACCAAAGAGAGAACAGAAACACAACATTCTCATAACCAGAACCCTCTGGAAGGGAATCATCTCTTTTCTTTGATAAACGTAACGTAACGAAATGTACTTAGGAAATGCTCAGGCTACCCCTTCTTTGGCTGCATGAAATAAACCTTGCCAATTTTCTCTCTCTCTCTCTCGTCTTCCCCTTCCACCCTTCCAAATCACCCCCCCCCCCCCCCCTTCCACCATCCCTCGTTCCCAACTGGTATTGGTCCCAATCTGTTCGACTCTTGCTTGAACACCCTCTCTCTCTCTCTCTATCGTCTCTCTCTCTCGCGTCCTCTCTCTCCACGCTCTCTCTCTCTCTCATCAGTGGCTGAATTATCAATTGGAAAGTGATTGTGTTTCTAGTGCACGCCTAGGTGATGTGTGCTGTGGTATGACTTGGTGGTGTGTGTTGTGGATGCACATGTAGTGGTGTGTGTGTGTGTGGGTGTGTGTTGTGTGGTGTGTGTGTGTGTGTGTGTGGTGTGTGTGGTGTACACTTGGTGGTGTGTTGTTTTTGTTGTACACTCAGCGGTGTGTATTGCGATGCGCATGTGGTTGTGTGTGCTGTAGTGTACACTTAGTTGTGTGTGTTTGTGATGCACATGTAGTTGTGTGTGTTGTGGTGTACACTTATGGTTTGTGTATGTGTGGTGTACACTCAGTGGTATGTGTTGTAGTGTACACTTAGTGGTGTGTGTTTTCATGTACACTCGGGCGGTGTGTAATTGTGATGCACATGTAGTTGTTGTGTGTGTTGTGGTGCACACTTATGGTGTGTGCTGTGGTGTACACTCAGTGGTGTTTGTTGTGGTGTCCACTCAGTGGTGTGTGTTATGATGCACACTTAGTTGGTCTGTGTAAGTGGTGTTACACTTAGTGTGTGGTGTTTGTGATGCACACGTAGTTTTTGTGTGTTGTGGTGTACACTTAGTGGTGTGTGTTGGCGATTCACACCAAGTGCTGTGCATTGTGGGGAACACTTAGTGTGAGTGCTGTGATGCACACTCATTGGTGTTTCATCATGTGGTTTACACTTAGTGGTGGTGTCTTGTGGGTATACAGTCAGTGTGTGTTACGGTGCGTACATGTGTGGTGGGAACAGTGTGTATTGTTTGGTGCACTTCTTTTAAGGGTGTGTGTTGTGGTGTACACTAAGTGGGTGTGTGTTGTGTGGTGAACACAAAGTTGAGTGTGTTGTGGTGTACACTTTGTGGTGTTCGTTGTGGTGTACAGTCAGTGTGTGTTATGGTGTGCCTGTACATGTAACAGTGTGTATTGTGGTGTACTCTGAAGGGTGTGTGTTGTGGTGTACACACTTGTTGTGGTGTATGTTGTGGTGTACACTTAGCTGTGTGTGTTGTGGTGTACACTTAGTGATGTGTGTTGTGTAGTGTACACTTAGGTGGGTGTATGTTGTAGTGTACACTTAATGGTGTACGTTTGTAGTGTACACTTAGTGGTGTGTGTTGTGGTGTACACTTAGGGGTGTGTGTTGTAGTGTACTGTCCACTCGTGGTGTGTGTGTTGTGGTGAACACTCCAGTGGGTGCGTGTTATGGATGCACACTTAGTGGTGTGTTGCTGGCGGTGTACACCTTAGTGGTGTATGTTGTGTGGTGAACACATATTGGTGTGTGTTGTGGTGCACTTAGTGGTTTGTGCTGTGGTGCTCATGTGTTGTGGTGCACACTTGTGGTGGTGTGTTGTGGTAACACTATGTGTGTGTGGGTGTGCTGCACACTATGTTTTGTGTGTTGTTGTTCACACTTAGTAGTGTGTGTTGTGGTGTGACCACAAAGTGGTGTGTGTTGTATTGCACACTTAGTGATGTGTGTTGTGGTTGAACACAAAGTAATGTGTGTTGTGGTTCACCACTTATTGTATGTGTTGTGGTGCACACTTAGTGGTGTGTGTTGTGGTGTACACTTAGTGGTGTGTAGACTTAGTGATACCTGTTGGGGTGTACACTTAGTGAAGTGTATTGTTTTGTTCATCCTTAGTGGTGTGTGTTGTGCCGTACCACAGTGTGGTATGTGCCTGTGATGTACACTTAATGCTGTGTTTGGTGCTTTACACACTTAGGTGTGATATGTGTTTGTGTTTGTACACTGGGTGGTGGTGTGTGTTGTTTTTTACACTTAGTTGGTGTGTGTTGTGGTGTACACTTAGTGGTATGTATTGTGTTGTACACTGCGTGTGTGTTTTCGTTTCACCTACACCTAGTGGTGTGTACTGTGATGCACACTTAGTGGTGTGTGTTTGTAATGGAACTTAGTGGTGTGGTGTTGTGGTTTACACTTAGTGGTGTGTGTGGGTGGGGGGTGGGGGTATACTAACCAGCTGGTGTTGTGGTGTACACTTAATTGTGTATGTGTTGTGGTATACATACACTTAATGGGTGTGTTTTGTAGTGCACACTTAGTGATGTGGGCTGTCGTATGACTTGGTGGTTTTGTGCGTTGGTACGCACTGAGTGGTTTATGTGTTCAGATACACATTTAGTGGTGCGTGTTGTGACGCACACTTAATGGTGTGTGTCGTGATGTTCACTTAGTAGCGTGTGTTGTGATGCACACGTTATTGTGTGTTTTGTGATTCACATCTAGGGCTATGCGTTGTGGAGAACATTTGGTGGTGTGTATTGTGGTGCACACTCAATGGATATGCATCCTTTGTGGTGTTTTGTTGTGATGTGTATTCAATGTGTGTGTTGTGATGCACATATATGCCAGATGATAATTTGTGGCTGATGCTTCTTGTTAGGTCCCATGGCAATTGATAACTGTTCTCTTTCATCTCCTCACCTATCTTCACACTCACCACCTAATCAACATGCTTTCTCTTTCACGCTTTCTCACATACATGCAACACATGACACAAAGATATTGTATTGCGCTTAGGTCCACTCCATGAGTAATGTGTCACTTTTCATATATAAAGCATTATACCCGGTGGGGTATATGAACAGGTACACATAATAGTGAACCTGGTCAACCTCATAATTCCTTTTCCCTTGTAATTGCGTAACTTTACGTCCCATTTACTTTAAGCGTTTTTCTTTGATCACTTTGTTTTCTGCAAGTGAGGCATTCAACGAATAAATTCAAACTTAGCTTCAAATGTACAATACCTTTTGTGTGTCAGGTAATGGAATTCGACGATAAAAACTCTCCATAGCTTCAAAAGGACAATATATTTGTTTGCCAGGTAACTGGATTCAACATTTTAAGTCACAACAGTTTCATAAGGAAAATACCATTTGTTTGCCAGTTAACGGCTATAATCCA
Organism: Conus betulinus; assembly: GCA_016801955.1. Classification (NCBI taxonomy): domain Eukaryota; kingdom Metazoa; phylum Mollusca; class Gastropoda; order Neogastropoda; family Conidae; genus Conus; species Conus betulinus. Next base: position 65,062 of record JADBJO010010463.1, on the reverse strand, counting down.
GTATTTCTTTCGATTTCTGACCAGCGCTTTGCGCCGATTTCTTTCCAACACTGCTGAAGGGGTTAAAACATCAATTCCCCTGGGATCTGAACTTTGAGTTTGACTGAAAGGGGGGGAAAGCGCCTGGGATCTGAACTTTGAGTTGACTGAAGGGGGGAAGGGGCCAAGCACCTTGCATGAAGGGGAGGGAGGGTGGGAATTTTTTTTTTCGTGGAGAGAGAGTGCGTCTTCACTGCTAGCGTGTTACTCGAAAAAGGAAGTGCTTTTTTACGCATGCCTGACATACGTCGAAAAGGGAAGTGCTTTTTGCGCATGCCTGACATGTGTTAAGACTTTTGTCTTACCGGAAAATACCGGAATAATCGCACTCTGCCACAAATTCCCTTATGTCCCATAAGAACTTTTTGTGGCTGATGCTTCTTGTTAGGTCCCATGGCAATTGATAACTGTTCTCTTTCATTTCATCTCCTCATCTTCACTCACCACCTAATCAACATGCTTTCTCTTTCACGCTTTCTCACATACATGCAACACATGACACAAAGATATTGTATTGCGCTTAGGTCCACTCCATCCAGAGTGAAATTATAATGTGTCACTTTTTTTTCCATATAAGCATTATACCCCGGTGGGTATATGAACAGGTACACATAATAGTGACCTGTCAACCTCATAATTCCTTTTCCCTTGTAATTGCGTAACTTTACGTCCCATTACTTTAAGCGTTTTTCTTTGATCACTTTGTTTTCTGCAAGTGAGGCATTCAACGAATAAATTCAAACTTAGCTTCAATGTACAATACCTTTTGTGTGTCAGGTAATGGAATTCGACGATTAAACTCTCCAATAGCTTCAAAAGGACAATATATTTGTTTGCCAGGTAACTGGATTCAACATTTAAGTCACAACAGTTTCATAAGGAAATACCATTTGTTTGCCAGTTAAACGGCTAATAATCCAGTATTTCTTTCGATTTCTGACCAGCGCTTTGCGCCGATTTCTTTCCAACACTGCTGAAGGGGTTAAAAACATCAATTCCCCTGGGATCTGAACTTTGAGTTTGACTGAAGGGGGGAAAGCGCCATGAGACACTTCTTGCTCTCTTTATGGGCATGAAGTGTTGACCCCCGAGTCACAACCGGAAGGTAGTGGACCTAAGCGCGTTGACTGTCTGAGGATTACGAAATCATAACAAAAATAATAACAATTACTATAGCACCCAACCTAACAAGTAGGCTTCTGGGCGCTTTACAAGTTTTAACAATTCACATCTTAGAATGTAAGTGGAAAACACACACGCACCAAATATTGCGTTCATAGGTCATCAACAGAGCTACACCCACACGCGCGTGCCCGCGCACAGCCACGCGCGCGCACACACAGCATCCTCCGCGCGCACAACGCACCTGGAACATACTGTTGCACACAAGAATATACTATGTAAGCAGTGAACTGTTCCTTTGTACACAAGCAGAGTGTACACATACATAATGTCAATGTCTTGTGGGGGTTTGCCTGTCTTTTTTGTTGCCTTTGCTGTGCCCTTGTCCGCCGGCATTGTCTGTTAGCATCCGCAGGTCCGAGAGCCCCCAGGACCTGTAACCAATAGAAACCAAGAACGAGGAGGCAGTATCTTCACTCTTGATCGGGTCATACTGACTGAAACATGTCTGGGTAAGAGCAAGGCTGTCCTAGTATTTAGAGTGACGAAGAACGGCTACTGTTCCTAATGTATCTTTTGAATGCGTCCGACTTCCATCTCCCTAGTTGCCTTATCTGTGTGTCTGACATACCCCGAGCTGCTGCCGCTGCTGTTGCTGCTCCTATCCTAAAGCTATGTGATGTGAATTGTGCTGCTGGGTAGCGGCAAAACGCCAGTGTGAGGCGCAGCTGGGTGTTAAATACTGATCTGGTGACGGGGACTCCTGGGGCCTTGAGGAATAGGGGTCCAGGCGCGAGGCCCCTGTCTGCTAAATAATCTTTCATGGCCTGTATAGGACATTCTCCTGCTGTCCCTTTTTGTATGTCTAAAGAGAAGGTCTGACCTTGACTGTGCTTGTAATGAAGAAATGTCACTGTCATATGCGACTGCTTAATTGTGACCTGATGTACCCCAAGAAGGTTGGGGTTTTTGTCCGTAGCGGAGTGTACCGTTATTTCGCCAATGCGTAGGAAGGCATGAAAGGCTAGTAGGTACATAGCTTGGAAAAGGATGCACTCTTTCATGTTGGGGCATGTGTGACGCAGGGCGGAAACTAAGTTTCTTCAGCATACCTTTATCGAGTGGTAGCCTTGTGTCGCATGATGGTTGCCGCTTGTGGTATGAAGCGATCATCTTCTGTATGAAAAAGGCTGCTGTTGGTCTGGTAAGGATCTGATCTTGTGTAAGTAACTGATTGCCGAGATGTGTGCCGACAGAGTTGCCGGTTTGAAACTTTTTTGTACCAGGTCTGCAATGAATAGTGCGACTGTACCTGCTTCTAAGGGGAGACTAGCGGATAACCGCAATTCTGTAGCGAAATCTAAAAACCGGTCCCAGCTACGCCTGTATGCCTTCTGGGTTGATGGTGCAAGGGATGTTTGTAATAGATCTTGAGCTGTCCCTATGAGTGCGGCAACTCGGGCAGTGGCGGCACTGGCGTGGGAAGCTTGTTGGCAGAGGGTGCCAGCCTTCTGAATTCCTCTACCTGCAACCGAGACAGCGAGTCTGCTAATCTATTTTTGGTACCGGGTACATGATATGCTTTGAACAGGATATTGAAGCGAAGACATGTTAATACTAATCTACGTACTAGCACCATTATCTTTTCGTCCTTTGATGTTTGTTTTGTTCACAATGTCTGTTACTGCAATGTTGTCTGTATGGAATTCTATGCAGGAATTGGCCATTGCTCGTGCCCATGTTTCTACTGCTAACACTATGGGGTAAAGTTCTAATAATGTTATCGACTGTGTTACCCATTGGCCTTCTCATGTACCATAGAACCATGCATTACCCATTATGGCACCATAACCTACTGAACCGGCTGCGTCTGTGAATAGGCGAAGATGTTGCGAAGATGACCACCTGGTTGGGAGCATGAGCGACTTCCCATTGAACTCTTGTAGGAATAGCTCCCAAGTCTGGAGATCGTCTCTTGCAGATTTTGTAATCCTTAGGTAATGAAAAGGTTTCTGTATGCCAATCGTTAGGTTGATCAGTCTCCGTAGGAATGGTCGGCCTGGTACAATGGCTCCACACGCAAAGTTGAGAAAACCTATAACCGACTGTAAAAAACGCAGCTGTACTTTGTTTTTTTGTCAGGCATTCTGCTACGAGTGCCTTGCCTTTGGTGAGCTTATCCGGAGGAAGTCTGATTTCCATCTGTCGCGTATCGAGCTCGTAACCCAAGAAAGTCAGTACCTGCGCTGGTTTGCATGGTTTTTTCTGGTGCTGTTGGAATTCCCAGATTGGAGCACAGTGCTAGAAACTTCGTAAGACTGGTCTGGCATTTCTGTCGTGTGTCTTCGACTATCAAGAAATCATCTAATACATGTGCCATATTTGGTATGTTCAGCTTTGCACCGGCCATCCAGTGCAGGGCGTTACTGAGCGTTTCGAATATACGACAGCTGGATCTACAACCCATGGGGAGGCATTTGTCGTAGTAATATTGCCCTTTTCCAACACAAACCAAAGAGGGGGGTACTGTGAAGGGTGTAGGGGAATGATCCTGAAAGCGTCTGCAATGTCTGTCTTTGCTAAGTAACCTTTTGTTCCTATGCGTGTGATTGCTGCTACTGCTTCGTCTATATAGATTGGTACCGAACCATAGCTTCTGTGTCTGGTATTCCGTCATTTATCGATTCCCCTTGGGGGTATGAGAGATGGTGTATCAGACGAAATTTACCTGTCTCTTTCTTGGGCACCAGACCTATCGGTGAAATGGTAAGGTTTGAAAATGGTTTCTCCTTAAATGGGCCTGCTAATCGTCCTAGTCTACATTCATTGTCTAGTTTACTACTCACTATTTCAGGGTGGTCTTCTGTGGATGCTAAGTTAGGGGCTTCCTTATGGGTTAAAGAGCCCTTTGTAACCGACTCGGAAGCCCCATCTGAAACCTTCGCTAAGGAATACTGCTAATTCCCTGTCGTACCCTATTAGGTAGCGTTCTAACACTTCATGCTTGACTGGGCTTGGTAGGACTCTACTGTCGCACTTTTCTAAGTGTTCTAAGTGTGGTGGGATTGGGTTGGTTTCTGTCTGTGGTGGGTGTGGCCCAGCTGGTATGTGCTGTTTTTGTACGAAAGGACGACTGTGCTGCATTATAGCTCTGTGTGAACCGGTTCATCACCTTGAAAGGTTTGCTGACCGGGTGTTGGCAGTCAGTGAATGGGTGGTGCCCCATACAGTTGTAGCAGTTGTGTTGGAACTTGCACTCTGTTCCAGACGCACAGTAGCCCTGTGGTGTGGTATTTGAAGCATGCCCCTCTTGGTATGTCTTTTTGTGTGCCACCGACTGAGAAGAGACTGTCCTGTCCTTGGAGTTTGCCTCCAGGTGCGCCTTTAGGTACAGTTCCAAGTGAGCTGCTCCCCATTTGGCTTCTCCCAAGCTATCAGCTTTCGGAATTGTTCGTCATAGAACCTCCAACCTCCCCCTTTGTTGGCAAGATTCAGGACGGTCTCCAAGTGGTGTGCTAAAACTGGTCCTAGGGTTGGCATTTGTTCTGTGAGGATGGCACAGAAATGGTTCCATGCTCTCACCCATTGAATGAGTGGTAGCAGGTGGCCCTTTTTTTTTTGTCTGGGGCACCAGCTGGAGTGCTGGCGACTTCCCTCCGTTTTTCTACCTGGAGTGTGTAGCATTCTTCTTTCTGCTGCTCTGTCTTATCAATCATGGAACCAAGTTCTATGTATTCCCCTGCCCATATTTTTTCTTTTATTTTTGCAGGTACCTGACTGGTTATTGATTGTGATAGCATGTTTGAGGGTTTACCTTTGTAGTGCGTCCTGGACTGGGCCCACGATGCTGGTCTGCCAGTCCGCGGCATATTGCGTTGGAGGTGCCGTGAAGGTCGTCGTGGGTGTGGCTGCCACCTGTTGTGCCGGGTCGGCCATCGTCGATGTGCTGGGTACTGGTTGTGCTATTGGCACAGGGGGGGCCGTCACGGGTGTGTGGCGGTCGTCGTCTGTTGTTGTGCTGGCGGGGTAGGTGCGGTCATCGTGCTGGTAGGTGTGTGCGCGCCAACGCCTGTTGAAGCTTTGCGTCGATCTGGGCCGAAATGTTGCTCATGAGTGTGTTTGAGCCATGGGGGCGGCGTGTCCTGGTTGTCCTGCGACAGGCCTGGCTGGGGATGTGAAGCTTCCCCACTATTTGGCTGCACTACTGGATCTCCCAGGGTGCTTGTGTCGCTGGGTCCGGCTGGCTGATCTGCTCTGGCCTCGCTCGCTTTCAGCGCAGGCCTTCGGCGTCGCTGTGGTCTTGTCTTTGGCATCTGTAAAATACCCAATCTTCGGACACAAAAGGGGCTTAGCGTGTGTGTACTAACTGCCGTGTGTAGGTGGAATGGAATGGGATCAATCAACACTGGTCTGAACTGCACTTGTACTGGCCAAAAGTCACAGCTAATGTAGCCGAATTGTGGAAAAACTGTCCTAGTCGTGGCTAACATGATCACATTGCCAAAAGAACATGCAAACACACCTCTGATACAGCCGCACTGCTGAAAAATTGCTGAGAAGCCTGTAACCTTAGACACGGGTAATGTAGCCGCATTGGTGAGGAGCATGCAGAGTTGCACAGCTGGTCATCATCACGGCTGAAATAGCCGAATTGGTGAAAAACATGCAACAAAAAACACATCCGGGCCAGCTACATTGAGGAAGATTTTCTGAGAAAACTCGCAAGACGTAGTCACGGCTCACGTAGCCGCATTGCTGGAAAACATCTAAAGTTATATATATATATATATATATAAAACCATGTAGCCGCATTGCTGGAAAACATGCAAAGTGACATATATACAAACATGCCAAGACACGACTGATGTAGTCATGGCTAATATGGCCACATTGTTAAAAAAGATACAAAGTTTATATATTAAACCTGCCAAACACAGCCGATGTGGACACAGGGAGGAGAAATTGTTGAGACAGTCACGGTTGATGTAGCTGGATTGCTGCCAAATGTGCATTTACACCGCTGATGTAGCTGCCTAGCAGGGAAAAAAAAAAAAAAAAAAAAAAAAAAAAAAAAAAAAGTCATGCATTGAGATACATGCCAGATGACAGCAGATGACAGCAGATGTAGCTGCATTGACTGGAAAACATAGGTCACGATTAATATAGCGACATGCAAGATCACAAACAAGATCACTGCTGATGTAGCTGCATTGAGTGGAAAACATATGTCACGATTAATATAGCCACATTCCTGAGAAACATGCAAGAGCACAGCTGATGTAGCTGCATTGAATAGAAAACAGGGGTCACGGCTAATGGAGCCACATTGCTGAGAACATGCAAGAGCACAGCTGATGTAGCTGCATTGAATAGAAAACATGGGTCACGGCTAATGGAGCGCATTGCTGAGAAACATGCAAGAGCACAGCTGATGTAGCTGCATTGAATAGAAAACATGGGTCACGGCTAATGGAGCCGCGCATTGCTGAGGAACATGCAAGAGCACAGCTGATGTAGCTGCATTGAATAGAAAACATGGGTCACGGCTAATGGAGCCGCATTGCTGAGAAACATGCAAGAGCACAGCTGATGTAGCTGCATTGAATAGAAAACAGGGGTCACGGCTAATGGAGCCGCATTGCTGAGAAACATGCAAGAGCACAGCTGATGTAGCTGCATTGAATAGAAAACAGGGGGTCACGGCTAATGGAGCCGCATTGCTGAGAAACATGCAAGAGCACAGCTGATGTAGCTGCATTGAATAGAAAACAGGGGTCACGGCTAATGGAGCCGCATTGCTGAGGAACATGCAAGAGCACAGCTGATGTAGCTGCATTGAATAGAAAACAGGGGTCACGGCTAATGGAGCCGCATTGCTGAGAAACATGCAAGAGCACAGCTGATGTAGCTGCATTGAATAGAAAACATGGGTCATGGCTACTGAGCCGCATTGCTGAGAAACATGCAAGAGCACAGCTGATGTAGCTGCATTGAGTAGGAAACATGGGT
>JADBJO010010463.1:50392-52892 GCA_016801955.1 Conus betulinus | reverse complement strand
CAACACATCAAATGTTCCAAGCTGAATTCTAGGATCGAGTGCATCGTTTTTTTTTTTTTTTTTTCATTCGTTTCCAAAGGCTGAGAGAATCAGTTCAATCTAGACAAATTCATGCATTTCTCTCTTACATTACCTCCCCATTCCACCCCTAACGACTGAGAAACATTACACTCGTGTACAGAATTCTGTACTGTCCCTTTGTGGGAAAGTTGCACCGTTCGCCATTAACAAAACATTGTTTTGTTACTAAAATTCTGTAACATTAATTTGTAACCCACTTCAGTTTCATATCCTTCGCTTTTGTACTTCCTGTAAAACCGTTTCCCAGTCGACTGGAGTATTCAATTTTCCCTCTTCAATTTGCTTACTGTCTAGTCTAGCAATTCTATAGCCCCCAGTAAGATACTACAATGTGCCCTCCACCCTTCACTTACTGATACTGTTGCTTGCATTGCTTTTGAGGTCGCGTTGCACATATTGTCTTGAAATTTAAAAAAAAAATCATTTTGTGCTCGGAATGGAGAAGTGTTTGTCGGCGGTTATATCCGCTACATTTTTCCAGTTCTTTGTACTCTTCTTTCAAAAAGAATTAAGACAATGCGTCCAAGAACAGAAAGCTTTCAGTAACAATAGAGATGAAACCATCTTTTCAATACTGAGATCCCACTGACGTATTGAAAATACGCTCATATAAGCACGAGACCGATGCAAAAGCAGATTTGAACAACACATCCAAAAAGCAAGAACAGGTTCACGTTAAAAGCGTTTTCTTCAGAACAGCCTCAGTGACCACATATGCTGATCAAAAAAGAGAATTGTTTGTGAAAAACAACAACAACAACAACAAATCATCATTATCATCATCAACAACATCAACAACAACAACAACAACAACAACAACAACAACAGCAACAACGAAGTCAGGGAGGGGTGACATAAAGCAGCAAGGAAGCAATTCATTCACCAGAATGGTTTAAACTAAATTTATTTCCACTTACAATGACATAAATTACATCAAATGTAAAAATTTGAACAACAACGAACTAATGGTTATAATGTGTTCAAATCTTCATAACTACACATGCAACAAAGGAAATGGCAAGAGACTATTAAAGTTACTATACTAAATAAAAGAGGCAAACACACACACACACACACACACACACACCACACACACACACACACACACACACACATATATATATATATATATATATAATATATATATATATATATATATATATATATATATATATATATATATATATATATATATATATATTTTAAAACACAGGATGATAAAAGGGAGTTTTAAAAACCAACAGATCTGTTTCGAGCCAGCGCTCTCGTCAGGATGGTTTTGGGGCTTCAGGTTTCAGGGTATATACATATATATGTATATGTATATACCCTGACGACTGCACCAGCAAGAAACAGCGCTGTCGGTTTAAGGCTTACTTTTAAACCAAATTTTAAACCAATTTTTTAACAAATATATGTATATATATATATATATATATATATATATATATATATATATATATATATATATATATATATATATATATATACTATGGTATTGCACACCAGCCTTTTTCTGGTATAGCATTCTTCTTAAAACCGAAAAGGCACAGGAGTCAAATTACCACTTTCCGCGGTCACTGAGGATGAAACAATCAGGTTTCGAAATACGGTATCTGACCAGGAGTTTATATGTTAGTGAGCTTTCTCCCCATTGGAGATGGTCTCCCGCTTTGGAGACTATAAGCTTGCTGAAGGTTCATTTTGAGAAGCATTCATTTATTCCCCATTCACCCACTCAAGCACATACTGTTAGTTAGGCAGAATCATCAACCACTGCAGATATGAAGGCTTATCACCCCCTATTTCTATCATCTGAGACATAAGAGCAAGCTTTGTTTATAATTCAATATTTCTTGCAGTCATTGCAATACCTAGCTGCTCTGTAAGTTGCTGGAATGGTGCTCGGTACTTATCCTTGGAATTTATTGTTTCATTGTATATATATATATATATATATATATATATATATATATATATATATATATATATATATATATATATATAATCATAATGCAAACATGTACGAAATCGAAGAAAAAACAAGAACAGATAGCAGCAAAGAAAAGAGTAAACAATACAGATAATAAAAAATGCATGCAAATCAACCACTCACACGTTATTAACCTTTGTTATGAAGCGTTGAATCTCCAGTCACCAGAAGCTTGAAAACATTTCATTTCTTTTCATCTCTTCAGCTACATTTGCATTGTCCAACTAAAGGACCACAGCATAAACTGATCTAATCTGTTGAAGCAATGTACCCAGCAGCCTAACTATGGGGTAAAATGACAATGTGTGTGTGTGTGTGTGTGTGTGTGTGTGTGTGTGTGTGTGTGTGTGTGTGTGTGTTAGTTTCAAATTTAACGTCTATCCACTCTAGGTGATATTAGACGGAAAAAAAAAACAACAACAAAAA
>JADBJO010010463.1:26087-33587 GCA_016801955.1 Conus betulinus | reverse complement strand
AAGGTTATGCTAAAACTATTTATTAAAAAAAAATGAAGTTACACTGCAAAAAAAGGACAGAATGAATGATTATTGCTTTGTCAAAGAAAGGTCATGTTAATGACGTTGACAACTATAGGGGTATTTTGTATGTGGCAATAGAAGGAAATTATATGTTAAATCATTGATACCAGATCACAAGAATGGATTAGCCATAATGATGTTACAGTTGGGCATCACGCCGGAGTTAAGAAGGGATAGTCAACAGTGGCCCATATCTTCACTTTGTTTACTGCTATCCAGAACAATTCGTCTGCAGCAAAACACATTGTATGCTGCTTTCTCTGGACTTTGAAAAGGCGTTCGATTGTGTTTCTAGAAAATTACTATCATCAGTCGTGAGCAAGAATGGAATCAAGGGTAAGCTGCATTATTGGGTTAAAAGTGTGTTCAACGAAATAAAAGCATGACTAAGGTCTGGGGCAACACTGTCTGATGCATTGAAATATACACGTGGAGGTGAGCAATGGGATGTTTGTAGTCCTATTTTGTTTTCACTTTTCATTAATGAACTGGGTAAAAAAAATTGAGAATGATCCTCACAGAGCTAGGTTTGATCTGAGAGAAGTATTTATTCCAGTTTTTAGCTGATGCCATTGTTTGCTTGTCTAGAAAAATACTTGATTTATAAAGGCTGTTGAATAAGATGTGTTATGCTGCAAAAATTAAACATGGGGGAAAATTATTATTGGTTTTCAAATCAGTGGGTATTTGTCAGCGAGTGAGACATAGACATATCGAAATGAGAGAATTCAGGTAGTAAATGCGTACACGTAACTTGGAATTTGTTTTTCAACAAGACTTTGATTTAGTTTTGCATATCAAAATATAGATAATAAGGGAAAAAAAAACAGTCATTCTCTTATTTCATGTCTTGTATGAATTAGGCTGCAATACTTTTAGTGTCCTCTTGACTTTGAGATTTGACCAATACTACAGTAAGATGCAGAAATATGGGCTTTTGAAAAATAAAAAATAAAAAAAGTTAAAAAAACAAAACAAGCAAAAAAAACATTTGTCTGCATGAAAACGCCTTCGTAATGTCGACAGTCGAACACCAAACGATGTTGTTGATAGCAAACAAACTAAGCGGATGGCGAATGTACATGAAATAGATTATGGGTTGGCTAACACTGGCAAAAATGAATGAAGATAGACTGCATTTTAAAGCAGATATAATGTTGTTAAATTTGGAGTCTACTTGCAGGAAATTATGGACTAGGAATATTTGAATTTATATAGTTTTACGTTTGTTTTGGATGCTGAGGATGTTCAAAATACCAGGTCTTACCAACAGTTTTCAAGGAAAGAATCATTAATTGTAGATGATAGGACTGCATGATCACGTAATACTAGCAAACAGATTCTCCACATAGACTCTTTAACACAACACACTGTGGAGAACCGTATATTACTTAAAACTGAAGACATGCCTAGAAAGTGAATCGACTACGTTTCGATTTTGTGTGTCTGAAATTGCCTGTTGTTTTAGACATAATGTCACATTGACAATATGTTTACCTGCCATCGACGCAACATTCCTTAAAAAGGTGAACTACACTTTTATAGAAAATCACAATGCCACTCTTCTAATTTTCGGCCACGTGGCCTTTTTCAAGAGAGAGAGAGAGAGAGAGAGAGAGAGAGAGAGAGAGAGGAGAGAGAAACCACCAACTACGTGATGTAAAGATGGACATCACGTAGTTGTATTGTTTATGTTTTTTTTTTTTTTCTCTTGAGAAAGGCCACGTGGACGAACATTAGAAGAGTGCCATTGCGGTTTTCTATTATGTTTTCTTCCCTTTGGAGAACTATTGCTTTTGTTTCTGTTCGTACACTTTTATATTTTGTAGCCCTCTTCTGGGCAGTCTCAGTGTGAAATGTATCCAGCTGGAGCACCACACAGTAGTACCACGTATTTTTTTTTTTTTTACTTTGATCATGTCAACGAGGCATGACGGCACAATAAAAAGTTAGTCATGCGTATTTGTCACATGCCCAAAAGGTTGCAAATTGTGACTTCTTACAATGTTATCTTCTAGCCCGTAACATGAACAATGTTAATTTTTTTTTTTTGATTCTCTGGTTTGAACATGTTAGTGGATTGTTTTCTTTCTCCTGTAGGTTTACTTCCACTTCAGTGAGGGGCTTTAAGCCTGCATCTGAATAAAAAAATGGAGTCTATTTGACTTTCTTTCTCTCTTTCCCTCTCTCCCTCCCTCTTTCTCTCCATCCTTCCCTCCCCTCTCCCCCCTCTCTCTCTGTGGCTTCATTCAGAATCGAGCTTAGCAAATTCTTTTCAACCTAGGCAGGAGCTGTTTAACGTAAGGTAATTGACAGGCTAGAGATTTGCCGGACGAAATTAGTTGCTGGGGAGTGCTACGGCAGCCGGACTGGTTTGGCCATGATACCCTAGAATAGGTCAGAGTACACTGAACTTGCCCCCTGTGTATGTTGTTGTGCACTCCCCAGTCACCGAGTGTCCGTGTCGATAGAGGTGTGTGTCATCGACACCATGTGTCAACAGCTGCACGTGGCAGCGGCGCTATGAAGCGTTAACGCTACGGTCATTAGCGATACATTTCAATAACGCTAAGAGCAAATACCATTACGGTCAAAAGTGCTAAATGTCCGTATCCCTAACTGTTGGTCTATAGCGCTGCATGTCAGTAGTACTTCATCTCAATAGTACTCCCAGAGTCCGTCAATGACGACGCTGTCAGTGTCATTGTTTGTCCGCTTGAAAATATGCGTTGTCTGTCTGTCTGTGATCTGTCTCTGTCTGTCTGTCTGTCTCTCTCTCTCTCTCTCTCTCTCTCTCTCTCTCTCTCTCTCTCTCTCTCTCTCTCTCTCTCAAATAGAATGTATTGCCTAGTCTGGGCTTGCTCACATTTACATTTAATCTCTCTCTCTCTCTCTCTCTCTCTCTCTCTCTCTCTCTCTCTCTCTCCTCTCTCTCTCTCTCTGTCTGTGTGTGTGTGTTGTGTGTGTGTGTTGTGTGTGTGTGTGTGTGTGTGTGTGTATTCCTGTGTGTCTGTCTGTTACATTTTTTCTGTCTGTCTGTCTGTCTGTCTCTTAGAAATAATGTATTTCCTAGTGAGCGCTTTCATATCATTTACATTTATATCTCTCTATATATCTCTAATCTCTCTCTCTCTCTCTCTCTCTCTCTCTCTCTCTCTCTCTCTCTCTCTGTGTGCCGTGTTTTTGTCACTTCATCGTGTAAGCTAATACTGAAGACACGATTACTTGACATCATATCTCAACAGCAGGGAACAGATCAGCAGACCCACATTTTTCGCTGTCGTCATATGCATATCATTTACATTTAATCAAACAATCAATCAATCAGTCAATCTCTCTCTCTCTCTCTCTCTCTCTCTCTCTCTCTCTCTCTCTCTCTCTCTCTCTGCCGTGTTTTCTCACTTCATCGTGTAAGCTAATACTGAAGACACGATTACTTGACATCATATAAGATAGGCTTATTTAAATAGAAGCAATGAAATCAGTTCAGAACAGTGTGCCCAATTAACTGAAGTGTGTGCTTTTCTTTTTGAACACTCTGGTACTAGTGGGCCGATTTCCCTAAGGCACGGACAGGTTCACTGATCACTTAAAGAGTTGGCCAATTGTACATGGTGTGTACTCTCTTCGCGTTGGGAGGAGCACGGATCAAGAGCATGGGGAGTCAAAACCCTCCAGTTGTGACAATGACGACCCTGCAATACCTGTTCGGAAGTTTGTGGCAAATAAAAGGGAAAAGGTGCTAACAACACTTAGCGGTACTGAAGCGTATCGTTTGGGAAACGTAGCGATACGGACCGTTAGGTTGGCCATATACACTGCAATCGATATACAGCGTTGTTGGGACGCTTTTAGGACGTAGCACTATCGAAACGGAAAGGTAAACCGATAAAATTATTGTTTCCACATGTAACGCTTCTGGACATAGTCATAACAACACGTAATGTTAACAACACATAGCACTATTGATCCGTAGCGGTATTGGACGTAGTGAAAACTCACGTAGCACTACGGACACGTAACATTATCGGAGGTTATCCTGAAGGTTATGACAAGACGGCGCGCCAGTCGAGGTTGGAGGCTGAAGGTTTCTTTCTCTTTCTGAATAATCCCATTCACTGCTATCCTCTTGTCTAGCTAGAGCAGCACCAGCATTGTATAAACAACAGATGCACTCGTAATCAATGTACAAACCAACACAGGAAAGGGTGGGGATGAGGAAGTAAGGGTGGGGATGGGGAGAGAGGTGTGGAGGTGGGAGACGTGCTGGAGAGGCCTGGGGAAGGGAGTGCGTGTGGACGGAGGAAGAGAGGATGGGGCATGAAAAGGAGTGTAAACATCAATCCAGCTTCAATTTACGATAGATTCCTATCATGTGAACAGCTATAGGAGCAGCACATTCAACACTGGTTTGCTGTAGTAAATCAACATTTAACTGGTTTATGATTACGGAAAAACGTAATGGAGATTTTTTTTGTTTGAACGCATCTGTAGGTTTTGAGTGTTGAATGGTGCAGCGCTTTGTTTAAATATGGGACCTTGAATCACCATTCGTCAGTTCTGTGTGGTCGTTCTGCTGGTTGTTACAGACAAGGCACTGTTCGCTTTGTATGTCTGCACGTAGAGATACTTACAGAGGGACTTTAGATATTGGCAGCGACATGTGTGTACATGTGTGTGATCTTTTGTATTGTATCGTCAAAGTCGGGGCAAGATGGGCGTTGAATACAGACAGACAGAGAAACAGACACATTCAACACTGATTCAACGCCCATCTTGCGCCGATGTTGACAAAGATAAGTGATTGTTCGTTTTTCATTTTTGTTGTCCTGCCTATCTGTCTTTCTGTCACTCTGTCACTCTGTCTGTCTGTCTGTCTCTGTATGTATGTATGTATGTATGCATGTGTGTATGTGGGTATGCATGTATGTAAGTATGTATGTATGTATGTATGTATGTATGTATGTATGTATGAGAAATTGATCACACCATCTTCCCAGTCTTAGGAAACACTTTAGACATATGCGTGAAAGACAGGATCAACACAGAGCGCGGAGAAAGCATGAGCTAACGCAGCTTTGGTTAGATAATCGGACCACGTGCCATTGAGATCATCAAGAACGACAGCAGATCAGAAGCACGACCCACTGTCCCATTGAAGTGAACGTGTTTGACGGCGTTTTTCCAGCAGAAAAGTGAAAAGGTATTGGAATATCCCCTCCCCCCTCCGCCGTGGCCTGTCAACATCGCTCCTCTTCCTCCTGAAGAAGAGCTGCAGTTGGACCCGTTCACCGTGGACGAAGTGATATCTGTGGTGAAATCGCTGAAGAATAACACTGCGCCTGGATATGATGGAGTTGAATATTCTTTTCTGAAAAAACATCTGCAACGTCTGTCATTACCTTTGACGGCAATATTCAATATTTGCTGGAGAAACAAAAGAATTCCCACTGATTGGAAACATGCCACAATCACTTTACTTCCCAAAAAAAGAAGGAATGTGATGCAACCTGGTGATTGGAGACCCATTTCCTTGTTGACGTCTTTGTACAAGATCTACATGAAGTTAGTGCAAAGGAGGCTTTTACCATGGATTGTTTCGACCGGAAGTCTGTCATCAAAACAGAAGGGGTCTATCCCAAGAAACGGCCTTCAAGAACACGTATTCTGCTTGAAAGCCGCAATTGAGAACTTCAAGCATGTATCAAGTCAGTTTCTACACACTACTTTCGTTGACATCAAGGACGCCTATGGGAGCATTGATCACAGAGTGATGTTGGATGCGATGCAGAGCGCCGGCTACCCCCCCAGCACATCATCGACGTGACGGCGGATATCTACACCAACTCTACATTCCAGGTGCAGACGGGAGACACGACACGTCCACGCCCAGGATTACCAGGCATCGTGGCATTGTGCAAGGCTGCCCATGGTCAGCTGTTGTCTTCATTCAGGCGTTGGACCCGTGGATTCGCTGGATGGAGCAGCCGTTCACACCAGCTTCAATGCCTTCTCCATGTCAGGCATACATGGATGATGTATGTGCCAGTGCTCGCTGTGAGGAGAGCTTACAAGAAATGATAAATAAGACGGAAACCTTCCTGCATTACACCGGAATGGAAGTGAAACACAGAAAGTGTGCCACCGTTTCATGGACAACGCACAGGAAACAACTGGGCCTCTACAGATGTGACTGAGAACGTCCACGTGACGCTGCAAGGGGAAGATACACCGATGTATGGAAAAGATGAGCCATACCAGTATCTTGGATTTCAAACAAATCTGACTGGACCAATCGAGCGCACATGTTCCTTCCCCGAAAACAGGGCGGCCTTGGTCTGTTGAAACCAAGTACCATGTACTACGCCAAACGCATCTCATTCCTGATCTCTGTTCTCAACAGTGATGACCAACATGTCAGAATGGTAGCGCGCAACAGTTTCCATCTCCACATGGAAAAGAGAAAAAAGTGCCTCACGTAGATCCAGACGACAGCAATTTTGGAGGATATGCCACAGACTCCGAAGGGAAGTTAAGGAAAGGCAGTAAGGTCAACTGGTCACGGTCTTCCTTCGTTGAGCTCCATGAGCTGTGTGTGCGACTGGATCTAAGGCTGCTGGAATTCGATGAAAACAGCGACAGTTTCGGAGTAGTAGTACTACTCCCAGCTTCTGAGGATGGAGTAGTTCAAATGCGCTACAGTAATTCTAAACAATTGTACAGCGCAATCAAAAGAATGCAAATGGACAAGGATACGCACCATTTTCAGCAGCTGCAACAACAAGGGAGAATCATCCGGGTTGCAATTCCGGATGCGGCAATGACCCACTCCCATAGGACACCTCACCAACACCAACGTCAATGACCAAATAACCAGGTTCATCAGCAAGGGACGTCTACAGCTGCTGGAGACCAATGCAGTGAACAACATCTACTATCCTGATACTTACCGGAGAGAGTGTGCTTTGTGCGGGTTTCGTTCTGACACAAATTCCCATGCCTTGAATGGATGTCGTCAAACTGAGGGGCCTCTACACACAAAGACACGACAGATGCGTTGAGATCATCAGAAAGGAGCTACAGAAATGCATTGCGACGGATTTTGTGGATGTTTTTCAAAATAGGCCTGTCTCTATAAACGGTGTTGAAGATCTGCCAAGGCTGAAACCTGATCTATGCTTCATCGACCATCGAAACTCGGTGGCATTCGTCATCGAGGTTTCAAACCCATTTGACGCATTCATACAAACATGCTATGAGGGCAAATTTCAAAAGTACATGCCTCTTTGCTATGCTCTTAGTGATGCCGGATTTAGCACGAAAGTGGTTGTTCTTGTAATAGGTTCACTAGGCATAGTTCATAAAAGAGTGGTTTCAGGGCTTTCAATGTTAGGACTGCCCATAACAAAATGTAAACAACTCGCAAAATACTTGAGC
>JADBJO010010463.1:20000-25800 GCA_016801955.1 Conus betulinus | reverse complement strand
TAACGTTTATTGATGCGCCTGCAATCTGGACTACTGTGCATTGTTGTTGATTTGACAAGTTGATGCATTAAAGTAATGATATGTATGTATGAATGGAGAGGAGAGAGAGAGAGAGAGAGAGAGAGGAGAGAGAGAGGGAGAGAGAGAGAGAGAGAGAGAGAGAGGAATTTTTATCGATGCGCCTGCAATCTGGACTACTGTGCATTGATGTTGATTTGACAAGTTGATGCATTAAAGTATGTATATGTATATGTGTGTGTATGTATGTATATATATATTATATATATATATATATATATATATATATATATATATATATATATGTATGTGTGTGTGTGTGGTGTGTGTGTGTGTGTGTGTGTGTGTGAGAGAGAGAGAGAGAGAGAGAGAGAGAGAGAGAGAGAGAGAGAGAGAGAGTTTCTGCGTCATTGTGCTGTTCAAGACACGGCCAATGTTACTGACCAAAAAAAAAAAGCAAAAAGATGCAACAGACAAGACATTTATTTTCAAGACAAATAAAGAAAGACAGGCAGAAACAAGAGAAAAGAAAGAGAGTTGTAAAAAGGAAATAATCAAAACAGCAGGAAAAAAAACAAAGACCAACCCAATAGGAATGCTGGTGTATGTTTACCACTCCCGCCACTCCAGTCTCCATCCCCACCAGACCCCCTCCAATCTCCATCCCCTCCAGTCCCCCTCCAATCTCCATCCCCCTCCAGTCCCCCTCCAATCTCCATCCCCACCAGTCCCCCTCCAGTCTCCATCCCCCTCCAGTCCCCCTCCAATCTCCATCCCCTTCAGTCCCCCCCAATCTCCATCCCCACCAGTCCCCCTCCAGTCTCCATCCCCACCAGTCCCCCTCCAATCTCCATCCCCACCAGCCCCCCTCCAATCTCCATCCCCACCCAGACCCCCTCCAATCTCCATCCCCACCAGTCCCCCTCCAATCTCCATCCCCACCCAGACCCCCTCCAGTCTCCATCCCCACCAGTCCCCCTCCAATCTCCATCCCCACCAGTCCCCCCTCCAGTCTCCATCCACCAGTCCCCCTCCAGTCCCCCCCTCCAATCTCCATCCCCACCAGTCCCCCTCCAATCTCCATCCTCCACCAGTCCCCCTCCAATCTCCATCCCCACCAGTCCCCCTCCAGTCCCCCCCCAATCCCATCCCCACCAGTCCCCCTCCAGTCCCCCTCCAATCTCCATCCCCCACCAGTCCCCCTCCAGTCCCCTCCAATTTCCATCCCCACCAGACCCCCTCCAATCTCCATCCCACCAGACCCTCTCTAGTCTCCATCCCCACCAGACCCCCTCCAATCTCCATCCCCTCCAGTCCCCCCCTCCAATCTCCATCCCCACCAGTCCCCCTCCAATCTCCATCCCCACCAGTCCCCCTCCAATCTCCATCCCCACCAGTCCCCCTTCAGTCCCCCTCCAATCTCCATCCCCCCCAGTCCCCCTCCAGTCTCCATCCCCTCCAGTCCCCCTCCGATCTCCATCCCTCCAGTCCCCCCCTCCAATCTCCATCCCTCCAGTCCCCCCTCCAATCTCCATCCCCACCAGTCCCCCTCCAATCTCCATCCCCACCAGTCCCCCTCCAATCTCCTCCCCTCCAGTCCCCCCTCCAGCCCTCTCCATCCCTCCAGTCCCCCTCCAATCTCCATCCCTCCAGTCCCCCTCCAATCTCCATCCCCACCAGACCCCCTCCAATCTCCATCCCCTCCAGTCCCCCTCCAATCTCCATCCCCACCAGTCCCCGTCCAGTCCCCCTCCAATCTCCATCCTCACCAGTCCCCCTCCAATCTCCATCCCCTCCAGTCCCCCTCCAATCTCCATCCCTCCAGTCCCCCTCCAATCTCCATCCCTCCAGTCCCCCCCCTCCAATCTCCATCCCCACCAGTCCCCCCTCCAGCCCCCCTCCAATCTCCATCCCCACCAGCCCCCTCCAATCTCCATCCCTCCATTCCCCCTCCAATCTCCATCCCTCCAGTCCCCCTCCAATCTCCATCCCCATCCATTCCCCCTCCAATCTCCATCCCTCCAGTCCCCCTCCAATCTCCATCCCCACCAGTCCCCCGCCAATCTCCATCCCCACCAGCCCCCCTGTCCTGCTGCCCTGCTACCTGCTCTGACAAAGACTGTCCCTGAAATAACAAGACGCTGGTCGAAAATTGCCACACGTCACCTTGTGTCTGACCTTCCACATCACCTCTGTAGCTAACTGTCAGTTTCGCTACTTGTGTGGCCTCCGCACTTTTTCTCTCTCGTCTGTTTGAACATCTCATAGTTTAGTCAGTCTGTTTGTCTCTTTCACACTTTTCTTCCCCTCTAACTCTTTAAGGGCAAGATCTAGATGTAAAAAAACCTCTATATGCTTTTTTTTTTTCCCTCGATGAAAAAATCTCTCTCTCTCTCTCTCTCTCTCTCTCTCTCTCTCTCTCTCTCTCTCTCTCTCTCTCTCTCTCTCTCTCTGGGGGTGGGGGAGGGGGTGGTGGTATCATCGGCTTCTCCTCTGTCACTCCCCCTCCCAATCGGACTAACACTTAAATCTTAAAAACAAGGGGAAAAAAACCCATTGCATTGAAGACGTCTTGCCAAACAACCAACTGAAAACAGCTCCCCATTCTCCACCGCTGATATCCGACTGAGAAAGGGACTGATAAAGAAGATAAAGCGGTGTGCCAATTTCACTCAAACACAGTAAAGAAACTCCATTGTTGATATCCGACTGAGAAGGGACTGACAAAGAAGATAAAGTGGTGTGCCAATTTCACTCAAACACAGTAAAGAAAACTCCATTGTTGATATCCGACTGAGAAAGGGACTGATAAAGAAGATAAAGCGGTGTGCCAATTTCACTCAAACACAGTAAAAGAAACTCCATTGTTGATATCCGACTGAGAAGGGACTGACAAAGAAGATAAAGTGGTGTACCAATGTCACTCAAACACAGTGAACAAAAACTAAGGGAAAGAAAGCCAGTGGAAACTCCTTGACTGCAACAACTGAGTTAATACTCAGTTTGAAATCCCAGCCAAAAGTCTGTTCCTCACACATTTGAGCAATGAGGGAAGGGGATAACATGCCTCCTGAACATATGGAATGAGCACATTTACTCTTAACGAATTCACCAAATGTGTACTTAAAGATCACTAAGAGACAACAGGCCTGCAAATAACATCAACAGAACTCTATCTCTATATCGAATTAATTATGTAAAATACATCACATTTGTCATGTCCATAGCCAGATTCCTATTTACATATATAGGAGGTGAGAAGAGAAAAGAAAGCCTGAGAACTAAGCCATACAGTTCAATGAATCACACCTTGACCACATCACTAAGCCATACAGTTCAATGAATCACACCTTGACCACATCACTAAGCCATACAGTTCAATGAATCACACCTGACCACATCACTAAGCCATACAGTTCAATGAATCAGCCACCTTGACCACATCACTAAGCCATACAGTTCAATGAATCACACCTTGACCACATCACCATCAACAGGACGCTATTCTTGATTGTAGGAGTCATAGTTGTTACAAGCACATCACTGTCGACATGCTTTCACACATGTGTACAAAATTATGTTAAAAACAAAGAAAAAAAGGGGGGAGGGGTTTGCATATGTGCACGTCTATACACTCCCCCCCCCCCCCCCCCCCCCCCCCCCTGCCCACCCCCATCCCTACCTCCTTTTCCTTCGAAGGGAGTTTTAAAACGGGGTATGTTTTTCTACTTCAAGCATCAAGCAAAACAACCAACCAGATACAAAAAGATCATCATTAATCAGGTCAAACGTCTGTGGCAGACACATGTAAGTAGCATCACTAGACCACATCAGTAGACGTTGGAAGCTTACAGTACAAAATTCAAACAGTACAACATTCAAACAGTACAACACATTCAAACCAGAGTACAAAATTCAAACCTGAGAACGATGACGCAATCGAAAGCAACATCCAACGGCAGAAAAGCATGTAATTCACTGCATCACCTTGAAATCTGTCAGCATTCATTTAATAAACTTTGGCAATACGTCTTCAACATTCATTTGCACATCTAACTTCAGAGTCTGACCATTCTTGAGCTTGGTTATTCCCGTTTGAAGACCATGCAGTCATGGTCGCGAAGTTTTCTGAGGCTTTTTTTTTTTCAATAGTTTATAATTTAACTGCGTAAGGTCATCACCCACAGATACCCCCGAGTGTTTCAGCCTGCGCCTGTCGGCGAGCACTGGACTCCAGAGTGTCCTCGTTTAATTCTCTCTTTAGCACACAGTCTTCCTTCTCTCTTTAGCACACAGTCTTCCTGTCTTTAACACACAGTCTTCCTTCTCTCTTTAGCACACAGTCATCCTTCTCTCTTTAGCACACAGCCTTCCTTCTCTCTTTAGCACATAGTCTTCCTTCTCTATTTAGCACACAGTCTCCCTTCTCTCTTTAGCACACAGTCTTCCTTCTCTCTTTAGCACACAGTCTTCCTTCTCTCTTTAGCACACAGTCTTCCTTCTTTTGCTGATCAAATTTGCACACAGTGCTACGTTCTCTGCTTTCAGTCTCGCGATTTCTGCACTAAGGCTATCTCTGTCGGCTTTCAGTTCAAATAAGTCACTTTCTGACTTGTCCATTCTCATGTCCTGCTTGGCGGCTATCCTATTCATTTACTCTCTCAGTTCTTTTGTGTCTTCTTTAGTAGCTAAATTTACAAGATTCAGTTTGATTTCATCCAGAGTGTCTTGTAGAGTCGTGTCATCTTCACTGCCTGCACTGGCTGTCTGTGTTTCTTTCCGTCTTGTTTTTCCTTGTCTTTCTCTATATTGGGACTGACACAAGTATCACTAGCAGACGAAGTTGACAATGGGTTTCTTTTGTTTGACCCCGTGACAAATACCTGGAGAAAGTACTTTTCCCTCAGAACACTCACTGCCTGTATAACTTCGTTGTTTCACTCATACACGAGCAACAAACCACATTCTGGCACGGTTCCTTTGAAATCACTTCACATGAAACATGGCTGCCGGTTCTGTCCTTCGATTAAAAAAAAACCAACAACAAACAATATTCAAAACATATCACTATCGACACATACTACTGTTGAAACCCGTTCCACACATTGTTCGCCATAAAGATTCACTTCAGTGTTTTTATAATTGCACGGACCTTTCCACCACGCTAAATTCCAAATTCAGGGTTAAACAGAGAAGGGAGAGAGAACGGAGAAACTCGTCCTCTGTGTGTGTGAGCGCTGGTCGTTCTCACATTTTGTGCAACTCCCCCCGCCCTTTTCCCTCCCCCTCTCTCCCCCCTTCCCCCGTCTCTCAGTCTGTCTGTCTGTCTGTCTTCCCCCCCCCCCCCCCCGCCCCCTTTAATGGGTCCATTCCCCATCCCAGCTCCATCCTCTCAGAGCAAGAAAGAAAAGGGGACAAAATCGAAGTCAGGGCATCAGCAGACATCAGTAGATTATAATGGATTTAAACCGTGAAGCAGCAAGCGCATTTGATGCGACTCCCAATCTCTCACTGTCACAGCTTAAATCATCTTTGATGGAATGAACCAGGACCTCCTTGCAAAAATGTACATAGGTCATAGGTCATAACATTACTACGATGATCCAGTTTGCCCTCTTTTCTGTATAACAACAAGAACAGTCGCTTAGGCCCAGCACTTTTTTTTTAATGACAGTGCTTTTAGCATAACAATCACAACTGCTACTTCTACCAATACCATCAACAATGACAACAACAAAAAAATAACACAGGAAGAGAAAGGTCATTGAGTAAAAGAAGAAGG
>JADBJO010010462.1:52500-67500 GCA_016801955.1 Conus betulinus | reverse complement strand
TGATCATACGCTTTTCTGACATCAAAGAAAGTAGCGAGGATGTTTTTTCT
This sequence comes from Conus betulinus, assembly GCA_016801955.1. Taxonomy (NCBI): domain Eukaryota; kingdom Metazoa; phylum Mollusca; class Gastropoda; order Neogastropoda; family Conidae; genus Conus; species Conus betulinus. Next base: position 67,450 of record JADBJO010010462.1, on the reverse strand, counting down.
TCTTACAAATTGTTGTTTTTACATGAGTCATCAATTTTGCCAGATGGTCTATTGTTGATCTGCCTTTTCTAAAGCCTGTTTGTGTAGCCGGAATTATACCACGTTTCTCACAGTGATAGACAAGCCTACTTAAAACAATTCTTTCCATTAACTTACACGTGTGTGAGAGGTGAGGGCAATCGGACGGTAACTATTTATGTTGGATCTAGGTTTGCCCTGCTTTAAGATTGGTACGACTTCAGATTCTTTCCAAACACAAGGGATACTTCCATCTTGCCAGCATTTTTGTTATGATGTTATGAAGAAACAATACAAAATTTTCTGGCAGGTGTTTTAACATCTCATTCGAAAGTGCATCCAGACCAACTGATGTTTGTTGTTGTTGTTGTTGGTAACGGTATTATTGCATTTCTTAATTCCTGTAGAATGATATCCGCGTTTTAGATAATGATCATTTTTTTTTTTTCTTCTAGATCACAAGACATATCGTTATTCTTTGAGCTTCCCCTCATAGCTTTGCATTTATCAGAAAGGCTATTTGTGGAACTATTTTTTGCAAATATATCTGCAAACGCTTCAGCTTTTTGAGCAGCAGTTGGAAATTGCTCATTTTCTAAAGTACTGGATAAATTGGAAGATTCACTCCCTGTTTCATTTCATGGACCTTTGTCCAAACTTTTTTAACGTCGTGATGATCAGACTTCGGTGAGACAAAAGGACGACCAGTGGTCCCGTTTAGCTTTTTCAATGACTCTGCTGCTCATATTATTGGCCCGTTTCATAGTGACGTTGTTGTTCGGCTTGTCTTTAACATATTCTTTGTATTTTAGTTTCTTTTCATCAACAGCACGTTTGCAGGATTCCGTCCACCACACATTTCCGCTATGAACTGATCTTCTTTTCTGGTTAGCTTTTGGAATGGATTTGGTTGCAGCGTGCAAGACCGATTCAGAAAAATGTGTGTACATAGTTTCAACATCCTGGTTTTCAAGAGTTGTTACATTAAAAGACATTCAAATAGATTTGAATTTATCCCAGTCAGCTCGTCTGTAATTATACTTTGGAATTTTATCAACTGTGTTGTCTTGTGCAGCTGTAAAACCTCTGAGTGATATGGTAATAGGGAGGTGGTCACTTCCCCAAGTGTCTTTATCAACCTGCCAGGAACAGCTAATAGCTAAAGATGCGGAGATGAAAGAAAGATCAATTGCTGAGGGTCTATGGTTAGGGACATCTGGGAGTCTACTGACACGCCCATCATTTAGAACGTACAGGCCAGAATCAAGAATATTTTCTACCAGGCGATTCGAGCTAACTTTAGAACAACAACTGTCCCAGAAGGGAGCATGTTCATTGAAATCGCCGGCGATCAACCACTTCTGATTTTGCGCGTCTATAGTATGTAACCAGTCAGTGTTACAGTCAAATACTCCTTTTGGGAGGTATATAGAAACTATGTTTAGTGTTAACGACTTATCGAATCTTACACACACTGCGCATGGGTGAATATTTGCAGCATTTTCTGGAACCGGCGATGTTATAAGGCGGTAAGACAAATGTTCGTGTATGTAGATGGCTGTAGACACTTTTTCGCCCTTTAGCAGTCTGCTGACACACTGGGGGATAGAAAAAGTTTGCCAGCCGTGGTAGTTTATCACTAGACACATTTAGTGACTGTAGAATTAAAACGGAGAATGAATTATCTGCAATGAGCTCTTGAAGGGGAGATGTTAGTTGCCACCGAGAGACAATTCCACTGCAATATGTCTATTTTGGGCTCTTTAGCTATAAAAAGTCAAAACAGTAACAACAATTACTAATGCTTTAGATCAAAATAAATAAATAAACAAATACAATAAAATAAATAAATAAATGAAATAAAAAGTGTAAAATAAACAGATGAATGCAAATGGGTGGGGGGAAAAATATTCAAACTAGCAGTAAACAAGTGGGGTAGTTTTTGCTCCCATAGAGGAGTCCGCAAAGTCTTGACTAAGGTGGGAAAATTCAGTTTAACTGGGTACAAAAAGATATAACAAAAATGACGATGTTAAATGCAATCAAAGCATTGACACAGTCGACAGAAGGACAGTCATGGAAACCAGCGGAAGAAGTCACGCCGTGGCGGTGGCACCGGAGCCATGTAGCTGTAGTGGTGCCGGTACTGTCGCCGTGGACGGGGTGCATCGTCCCTGTAGGGTCTCTACGCATGCACGCACGCACGCACGCACACACACACACACACACACACACACACACACACACACACACACACACACACACACACACACACACACACACACACACTCACACACACACACACACACTCGCATACCAAACGAGAGCATGTGTGCGGGGAATTTTTCGTCCTGGACAGAAAACTACGACAGACAGCAGTTCTAACGAAACGACGGATATGCATTGCAAGAAAATCTTTGTCGCATCAATGATCAGCTCATGCATTGTTTGCTCATCTCCATCAACCTGCACACAGGTGAAAACTTACACACACACACTGCACATCTATGAAGATGAATCCATTGCCTGGAGATGACATGTTAACACAAGAACATCTCGGAATAGGTCGTTCAGACTGTTGTTAAAAGCTTTCACGACACAGTACTGCAAAGACATTAAAGAGCGTCTGCTCTACAGAATTAACAATTGAGCATATACTGCTACAAGGTGCTTCACCGAAAACTCTCCTACCTCCGTAAGTCCTTCTTGAATGTATTTTGCCTGTGTCTAATGTAAAGTTATTTTGGGATCAGTTTAATCTTTTCAACCGTTCAGTATTTAGATTAGCCAGTTATTTGTTATGTAGTCCTATTGCACGTTTCTTGTCTCTCTCTCTCTCTCTGCCCCCCCCCCCCCCCCCCCCCTCACACACACACACACACACACACACACACATAAACACACACACACACACACACACACACACACACTCTCTCTCTCTCTCTCTCTCTCTCTCTCTCTCTCTCTCTCTCTCTCTCTCTCTCTTGCCGTTTTAAGATTCTTTATTTATGATGGTTTGCATTAAGAACGTTTTGCTTTTTTATGCAAGTTCTAAAATCATTGCCACGATGAACAGACCAACCATAGGTCCCATCACTGAAGCGAATGATGAACAACGCACCACTTCCATGAAAGAAAATGGCACTGACTGGCTTCAAGATCAGCCAGAATGAAAAAAAAAAATCAGCCCACAGGGCACATTGACAGACAGACCTAGAAGAGGCAGACAGCAGAAGAGATGTTCAAACAGAAGAAGGGAGTGTGAACAGTCCTGATATTTGCGACACATAAAAGGTTACGGCCAGTGATTCATCACTAATGCCTCAAAACACTTGTGCAGCGTTAGTAGATAGGCAGGGTAATACAAGTCAAATAGAAGACAAGAAAATGTGTGCTCATACATGACTTTTAAATGGGTGTAATGAACAGGTCATTTTTGACTATTTATGATTTATGGAGCATGTATTTCTTTTATTTCATTTTATTTTGTGTCTGATAGCCTGTTTCCCTGATGCAACCAGTCGTGACTTCAACATTTTCAGTACTTTCTCTTCTTGTACTTTCTGTTGTTTTCTGCGTGGCCACTGTCCAAAAATAGAGAAAGGGACTGACAGCAGAGCTGAACGGTAATACAAATACAACTATGGCGTCATGGGTGTTGTATAATGATGAAATACGATTTGTAGCCAAGACCGTAACTAAACTATAAACAAACCAGCCTGCACTGTTTGATTAGTGTTTCGTTTACATAAGTTACTCTTTACAATATCTTTTTCCCAGATATAGCCTATTTTGATGTGGTGACATTGGGGGTTATAAAATGCCGTTGTTCGTTGTGAGGTGGCTCATTTATATGCTTTGAAAATGTTTTTAGGTCTCGACAGGCGTATGTCTAATGATTTGGTGTGTTAAGAGGCCAGCAGATTTCTTCTGTTTATGAAGTCAGATCTTAGATGTGTCTAGCACTGGTTTCAGCTTTTACTCCTGGATCATCATAGATTGTTTGGAAGTCTTATTGAATACTGTTGGAATTGGGTGTAAAGGGGAAAACGCACTGGATGTTAAATATACATCTGTGTTTCTGTGTAAGCACGGGTGTGGGAATGCTTGCTGACTCCAGGTGGAAAATCAAAGTATGTTTATTTGTGTTGTTTTGACATGTATATTACATTACATTATGTAATATCATATCATGTTATATCATATATTATATTGTATATTATAGTATAGTATGCTATGATATGGTATTTAATATGTTATATTATGATGTATCATATTGTTTGCCTCATAGATAGATAGATAGACAGATAGACAGATAGATCGATAGATAGATAGTGTGTGGGGCGCAGTTTTGTCTGACGCATCGCCGGGCTTGTTTTCTCAGCGGAGTTTGCCACAAGGCACAAAACATACAGAAGCACCACAATTTTGTCTCCGACTTTTGGTTGCTGTTGCCCAGGTATAGAATCGTTCATAAAACAAAACAGCACAGGAACAGTATTTCTGCAGAGAAACGTGTCCGACTGTGAGTTAAAATTACGACAGCAGTTCCCAGCACACCAGGGAGTGGTACACGGGCTGTGTGGGGGTGCCACTGAGTTCTGTAATCTGCACGTGAAAGTGACACAGGGTATGTATGTGCGTGCTCATCTTCAACAGATGGCATTCGGACACGGTAGTGACTGGAAAGTATGGAGCATTGAATTTCTGTTACGGCATCCAAGTTCTATTGATATGGGAGTAACAAATGATCATTACGGTCTTCAAAATATGTTTTTGGAATCAAAAGCAAATTCAATGTAGATAATCATTAAGAAGAAACCAGCAGCTACAATCAATATTCAAGCACAAAAGTATAATAATGTATTCATACAACATATGACTCATCATTCAGGTTATGTAATTGTACCATACGTGGTTGACCGTATTGCCTTCAGTACAGAACTGACATTGCATGCAAATTGTATCATTATGGTTAGTATTCAGCAGTCATATTCTTTTCTTACTTGTTCTCATAGAAATCAGATCCAAGTGACGTACAGAAAAAGTGATTCATCTCAAGAATACGATGCGGTACTGTGTTCACAACGTTCCACACCAGCGTCCTTATTTCGTGCGTCATATATCAGAATTCACTTCATTCACAGGTACAGCTACCATACCTTTCTCAAAATGGCCTATTCTGTGTTTTATGTTTCTACACACCCTTTTAAACTGCCTGGTGGGTTGTTCAATTGCTCTGTCATCAATTATTCCAAGTTTCATAACTTTCTAACGTGCAATCTGAAGATAGAGTGTGAAGATGGACGGGATGAAACGGAACATTGCCCATTTAGTAGTGCTGAATGTCAAGGAATGGTGGCTTCAACACACAAATGTTTCAAATTCGTCCTGTTAGACTTCAGTTTGTTTAGTGTTCATTTCGCGTATGAATGTCAGACATATGGCCAGCAAATGGCTTTTATAAAAACGGGAAAAGAATTGGATGAATCACTGCAGTATTTCATACATTACTTTTATTTCAATGTATTTTTGGGATTATCTTCAGGTTGGAATTTAACTCCTTTTATGTACAGCCAGTTCCGTATATGGTCAGACAAAACTCTTATCTACAATATGAATCACTTTAGATGTGTCGAATTTACTACGCTGTCAAGGACAAGTCAAGTTGGAATGTGGTCATCAGGTGGCCTATATATGAATTTACGTAGGTCCATGACATCAAAACGAGCATTATGTGAACTGAAAACACAAACATTTGCTTTGTTTCCTATTACAACACTCAATACCAGATCAAAGTTCACCCAGTCCATTTTCACACAGAGTGGGCAGAGGTTAATGGTTTGTTCACGTGGTCATATTGTCCACACCTTTATGCATTGTGACTTAAACAGTTGCTGTGGAAACCCCTACCGTTCTGAAGGTCCTGTATTCCTGAATTCAAGTGCTGAGCAGGACATGTTGTCATCTGCTGGGAGACATGTTCAATATGTACATAACATGTTCAGTTGTAATGATGATGTCACATCAGTTCATTACACTTCAGTGTGTGACTTTAGGAAGGACTGTCCAGACCACAGTGACGAGTCATTTTGTTGGCACCCCTCCTGTCAAGGCTTCGGGTGTTCTAGTGGTCAGTGTGTATTACACAGTCAACGTTGCAATGAGCACTCTGATTGTGTGGATGATTCTGATGAGGTAAGCTGCCAGCAACATGATCGGATGTCTTGTTCATACTGCTTTCAGTTCAGAGAAGTGAAGATGACACAGCGATTTCACATTAACTTGGACGGTACTGGCTACTTTACCCAGCAGGTGATGGACACTGAAGAACCTTGTCCTGACTCTCATTATCGTTGTACATCTGAGTGGCTGTATTGTCTTCCTGTCTACACTCGCTGCAATGGATTCTCTGATTGTGTTCATGGAGAGGATGAACGGGACTGTGATCAAGTCCAATGTCCTGGTATGTTTCAGTGTCACATGGCTTCCATTTGTCTCCATGGAGATCATTATGTGACGGCTGGGGCCAGTGTCCACAACGAGATGATGAATTTCTATGCGACGTGACTTGTCCTGATGGTTGTGCCTGTCAAGGTCACACCTTCCTGTGCAGGAAAACCTTTCCTGCTCATCTCTTCTCACAGCTCCGACATGTGGACGCCACAGGATCAGGGATGTCGCTGGATGATTTCAACACCAACGTCTACTTAATTCGTCTTATTTTGTCTGATTGCCACATTCTTAATGTATCACGCATGCAACTTTTCAATGTACATTACATTGATCTTGCAAGCAACAATCTAAGATACCTTGACATGTCTGATTTTCTTGAGCTACAGAATTTGAAAACCCTACGATTAGCAAGAAACCCCATCAGGTCGAACACAATGTACACATTGACTAAACGTGTTTACTACTCAGTGATGCGAATTGATTTATCAGGAACAAATCTCCATGTACTGAACGGCGAATTGTCCATGTTTTTGCCTCTGGTCAATTATCTGAATCTCTCCTTTTCTGCCATTGAAATTATTGGATATTTAGGTTTTAAAAGTACGCCAATTCTGCGTGATGTGGACATTAGATTTAACCCAGTAGAAGACTTCCCTTTGGATTTGTTCTCAGGGTTGAATCATTTGCAGAGTATATTGACTTCCAGTTACCGCTTTTGCTGTCAAAACTCACTTCCAAAACAGTCGGGCACAATAAAATGCTCAGCTCCACACACAGTACTTCGTTCATGTACAAAACTGATGCCGACTGAAATATACAGGGTTTTTCTTCTGGGTGGTCAGTGTAGGCGCCACTTTAGGGAACTTGATTAGTTTTGTCAGTTTATTTGCTGTCAAACTAGATTCTGAGAGCAGTTTGTTGATGATTGCTAATTTGCTGTTTGCTCAATTTTGTACAGGATGTCATGTTAGTATCGTTGTAGTGGCTAATGAAGTATCTGATGATCGTTTATATTTACTCTGAAAAGTTGGGATCAACAGCCTGCCTTGTAAGGTGGCTAACTTTCTTTTTTATCTGTCTAGTGAAGTATCAGTTTTGATCATCGCGATCCTCACCATGGTTCATGTGATTGTTATCTGTGCTGGTAAAGGTTCACGTGTGTTGAAGACAGTCTCACTAACATCATCTTGTGTAATACCATGGTGTACTGGAACCCTGATATCCTTAATACCCTCTCTCTTCCTGTATTTTCACACAGTGGGAACTTCGAAGTCAATCAGGTCTTTGCCGCATGGCATTATTCAATGAATTCCAGTCTAGCAATGAATTCCAAAGGTCACATTTCATTGCTGCTATTAACTTCGTGATCTACCTCACAATAATGATTGGCCAGTTTGTGATTTCCAGACGAACACCCACATTCAGAACTATGCTTGATTCCTCATCAAGGTCTGTGTATTCTGCAGTGCACCTGGTGAGGAAAGTGGCGACTTCAAACAGTGCAGGCTGGTTTGTTTATGGCTTAGTAACAGTCTTGGCTACAAATGGTATTTCATCGTTATACAACACCCATGACGCCATAGTTGTATTTGTATTACCACTCAGCTCTGCTCTCAGTCCCTTTCTCTATTTTTGGACAGTGGCCACGCAGGACGACAGAAAGCACAAGAAGAGAAAGTACTGAAAATGTTGTGAAGTCACGAATGGTTGCATCAGGGAAACAAGCCACCGGGTATAGAATACAATAAAGTGAAAGAGATTGATACAAACGTCAAAAATCAATAAACAGAAGGGACTTTTGGATTCGGCACCCACGCATGACGTGGAATATGAACACATCGTTTCAACTCCGCTCTTGGTTTGCCTTGTTTTGCCTAGATGTTAACCCCACATCGCTGATTCTGAGACACCAGCGATGACTCACCGGCACTAAACGTTTGTTTGTATCAGTTCTCAAACCTGTCCAGTCCCTGGCACTGTTTTCACACGCCTTTTTTTCTGTCTGCCTCTTCTTTGCCTTCCTGTCAATGTGCCTTGTGGGCTGATTTGTGCCAGTCTGGCTGACCCTGAAAACAGCCAGTACTATTTCCTTCCTTGGAAATAGTGCACAGATCATCACTCTGCCTGATGACTCGAACTACTCTGAGATGCTGTTTTGGAAACATGTCATCTCCAGGGATTGGAATCTTCATAGCTCTGCGGTGTGTACATAAGTTTTCACTTGTGTACAGATTGAAGGAGATACCTTTGAGATACCCAATGAATGCATAAATGAATGCATCTTACTGATCTCCTCGATATGCGATGGATGGTATTATTCATTCATATATCTCTTAGAGAGAGAGAGAGAGAGAGAGAGAGAGAGAGAGAGAGAGAGAGAGAGAGAGAGAGAGAGAGAGAGAGATGATAATGATGATGGTTATGATGATGATGATCATGATGATGACGACGACGACGACGACGCCGACGCCGACGCCGACGCCGCCGCCGCCGACGACGACGACGACGATGATGATGATGATGATGATGATGATGTGATGATGATGAACAATTGTAAACATACATATCTCTTAATATGGGACATCTGTTCAATTTTTAATGCAATGTGTGTGTGTGTGTGTGTGTGTGTGTGTGTGTGTGTGTGTGTGTGTGTGTGTGTGTGTGTGCGTGCGTGCATGCGTGTGTGTGTGTGTGTGTGTGTGTGTGTGTGTGTGTGTGTGTGTGTGTGTGTGTGTGTGTGAGAGAGAGAGAGAGAGAGAGAGAGAGAGAGAGAGAGACGCTTTGACGATTTATTGCCTTCAACTTAACAAGCCATTAAGGCAAGGGGGGTACACATACGACTTGACACATTGATTCATTGAAGTATAATGAAAATAAAGTATAAGGAAGATAAATAATGATTAAATTAACAAAGTATCAGGAAGTAAAGGGCTTATCAAATCGCTCACATTGTTTAGAAAGGTACAGATATGTATAACACTGACTAACCCACACGTGGGAAAACAGTCGGAAAACTTCCATATATATCATCCTTTCCTACGCTACCATTCCCACCCGCTTAGTTCCAAAAGACTGTTCCCATTCCCTTTACTCGCCTTACACGCTAAACACAACTAGTAAACCAAGCTCACATTCTTCCATTCCCCGTTTCTCTCAGCCTCACCATCTAATCTGACAGTCCCCCAACCGCCTGCCCCCGCCCTTCTCCCTCCCCCCTCCCTTCCCCCGCTCCCCTTCACGTTGTCCCATAAACACTCCCGCTTACACGCACGCACACACACACACACACACACACACACACACATACACTACATGGCCATCCACCTATTACAAAAGAACATACTAATTCAGAACAAATAGTACTAGAATGCAATATTATTGTCGTCAAGTTTTAAATTTCTTTCTTCTGCTCGCGTTGGTAGCTTCAGTCAAATATTTAGCAAGGGCAATGATGGTTGTATCATTACGTGTTGACAAGAGATTTATTTTGCCACCTACTGTAGGCTCAATATCAGTCATTTTGAAAAACGAAAATTTTTCGGCGAATATCTGAGAAGAAACAACATTGGAAAAGAAAGTGTACTTCATCTTCCTTATTGTGACCGCACATTGGGCAGTCAGCACTTCGTTCACTGGTCATAAACCAGTGTTTTGCGGCGCCTAGACCATGCACTCTTAATCTAAACTTTACGAGATTTTCTCTCATCTCTTTTATTCGTTATTAAGGACAGATACCTCTCAGCTTCAAACGTGATTTTAAAGGAACGATATTATTCATATTTACCATTATTTTCAATTTCGGAATGCCAGTTTCGTTTGTAGCATGAAGCAAGTCTTTCCTTAAATTCTGATATAAACCCTTTCTCAGAGCCAACACCATGACACAACCATACTATATCCCAAAGCCATTTTCTGTCAGAGTGTTCCCAACTTTTGATGCCCAGTTGTATTTGCCTGCCTGTAATTGTATTAACATCATATCATAGGCTTGCCTACATATTCTATTAACTGGTAATCTTACCACTTGCAACCAGTATTTAAAACATTTTACTGCTGTTCGAACATACAATGGATATCTTCCCGTTTCTCCATAAATCATTTTGTTTTGAGGAGTGTAATGGTACACCCAAGAATCGTTTAATGGCAAAAGTATGAACTTTTTCTATTAACCCTGTATCTTCCAACCCCCAAATTCTGCTGCGTAGGTCAATATAGACTCGATCTGGGTATCAAAAAAACTTCCAGAATAGAGAGGGATCAATTGTATGTAGTTTCCTTAGTGATTTTTTAATTTTAACAAGAGCCATGTTACCTTTTCTGCTCATGTCTGAAAGGGCAGCACACTCAAACTTTATTGTTGTAAATATTAAGTCTAAGTATTTGTATGTGTTTTGTTGATTTAATTTCTTCATTTCCATATTTCCATCTTTCTCGTATTCCAAGATAACCACCTTTATGGAAAAACATAACGTTAGTCTTATCTAGATTTACTTCTAGGCATAATCTGTCGTTTATTCTTTTTTAGATTGTTCAATTGATTCTGTAAACCTACGACAGTATCTGATAGCAAAATCACATCATCTGCAAAGACCAAAGAAATACCTCTGCAGATCCTGCTCCCGTCTGGACTCCATGCTTCCCTTCCCTGATCAAATCTACGGCTAATTCATCGACAAAAAGGAAAACATAATTGGGCTAAGTACACATCCTTGTTTTACTCCCCTCGGACAATTAAAAAAATCAGAATAAGAGTGCTTATCTCTGACACATGCAATGACTGAGTCGTAGACTCCTCGAAGTGCTTTATACAATTTTCCATCAATCCCACTTCTCCTTAACACATGCTATAAGACATTTCTGTCAACAGAATCAAATGCTTTTCTGAAATCGACGAAAGCTATATACAGCTTAGAATTTTTTGCCCAAATATTTTTCAACAACGGAATATAAAGTGAAGATGTGATCAATTGTACTATATCCTGCTCTAAACCCTCCTTGTTCCTCTGCTAATTTCCCTTCATTATCTGCCTATCGTGAGAGTCGCTTATTTCTAATAGATATGGACACTTTGCTCACGACACTTGTTAATGCGACACCACGGTAATTATTCAGGTAGATTAGCATCCCCTTTTTTGTAGATTGGAATAATAATGGGTTTACACATTCTTTTGAGAAAAATGCACTGTTCGAATACCCTGTTGAAAAGTTCTACGAGAAATTCAGTTACAGTTTCGTTGGCATGTTTAAGCATTTCACCAAGTATTATATCAGCCCCAGACCTTTTACCTGCTTTAAGTGTATTAATACTGGATACAACTTCCTCCTCCGAAATAGGGTCGTTAAAAAGAGGCTCATCTGATTCGTCCATTGGTTCGTCGGCTAAGATTTCCTCTTGAGCCAGCCCAGGTGTCATCATGTTAAATATCCTGTGGAAATGTTCATACCACTGGTCATGGAGATATTACTGTGTATTACATTTCTTCTGTTCACAGTTCTAATAGTTTTTCCAGAATGCCCTAGGGTCGCTGGTTGACTGTTTAGTTGAATTATCCTTCCATCGTCAAATTCTTTTTTTTTTTTTTTTTTTACTAAATAGGAGTTCTTTGTATTGTCTCCTTTCATCCACATACCTATCACTATGCTGTACATCGCTCTTTTTTGATCATTGGAACAGTGTTAGGTACGTCTGACGACTCGTTTCTTTTGGGCGCATTGTTTATCATATCATCCATTTATGCATTTCTTCTTATTGCCCACAGTTCGAGTCATGGAGGGAACAGCGCCACACAAAGCTTTAACAAATATATCTAGGGAGGTGTTGATGTCAATTGAAAGGGCTTGAGCAGCTTCTTGGATATGGCAATGAAACTCATGCGAATTCAATCATGTCTGTACTTTTGCAAATAATCTGCAGACCACACAATACAATTCTCCTCATGATCTCTACGATTCTAAACTTGTCTATACAGTCAAAACCAGATTTCCAACTGAACTCGACTGGCAAATGCCAAGAATCAACACGGTCAGTTAATCTGGGACAGAACTGGAATGAACCCTTCCCACCCGATGTCCCACTCCACGCTATATCCATCCAATTGTATTACATACATGTGATGTTCTTTTTGAAGACTGAGGACTTTCGGACTTGACTTCTCTGGGGACAGCATAGTGAGGGGAGGAGGGAGGCCAATCCTGTGTTGCTCTGCCTTGACACATCGCCAGTCAGGAGTACCCCCATCTTGTCTGATGAAAATGAAGTACATCACGCGTCTACTTCTTTTTTTTTCTCTCTCCAGAGTAGTTGGACAGGCAGACATCACAGGGAGGGGGTGGGGGGTGGGGTTGGGGGGTGACAGGGGGTAGGGGCGGTGGGGTGACAGGGGGTAGGGGGCGGTGTGGTGGTGTGCTATTGTGGGCCTGTACTATGATGACTCACCACTCACAGAACTGGGGCTCTTGGGCCTGAAATATGAAAATAAGTGAATTAAAAAAAATAGGGGGTGGGGGGGGGGGGGGGGGGGGGGGGGGAGGATAATATTGCCCCAAATGACTTCATAGATACCCGAGGCTAGCTCCCCGAGACTCGTTATGGTGACGTTCTTTCTGCACAATCCTAATTCAGGCCACTGCCACGAGGATTCCGCTTCCAACCCCATCTTTTACCTTCCTCAACACACACAGAGGACAACTCCATCCTTTACCTTCCTCAACACACACAGAGGACAACCCCATCTTTTACCTTCCTCAACACACACAGAGGACAACCCCATCTTTTACCTTCCTCAACACACACAGAGGACAACCCCGTCCTTTACCTTCCTCAACACACACAGAGGACAGCCCCATCCTTTATCTTCCTCAACACACACAGAGGACAACCCCATCTTTTACCTTCCTCAACACACACAGAGGACAGCCCCATCCTTTATCTTCCTCAACACATACAGAGGACAACTCCAACTTTTACCTTCCTCAACACACACAGAGGACAACCCCATCTTTTACCTTCCTCAACACACACAGAGGACAACCCCATCTTTTACCTTCCTCAACAGACACAGAGGACAACCCCATCCTTTACCTTCCTCAACAGACACAGAGGACAACCCCCATCTTTTACCTTCCTCAACAGACACAGAGGACAACCCCATCCTTTACCTTCCTCAACACACACAGAGGACAACCCCATCTTTTACCTTCCTCAACACACACACAGAGGACAACCCCATCTTTTACCTTCCTCAACACACACAGGACAGCAAATCTAGCGTGGTCCCAGAATAAGTTTGAAGATTTATTCTGGAGCTTTTTTGCCTTCCAAAAGGATTCCGGAGAATTGAACTGAGTTGTGTTAATTTGAGGCAGACCCAAAGTGTTGAAAATGAATATCGCCACAATGAATCCCAGGCTTCTCAAGGCCTTGATTGATGCCCCACTGTAGTTCTGCACCATCTGGCCAGGTTTGATGCTGTACCCTAGGTCATCACATGTTGGACAATGCTAGAGGATGTGTTCTGGGGTCTGAGATCCAGTGCAGACATTCATCTGTGTGGGCAACCTTAATTCGGCTGAGGTGGCTCATCAGTCGCCAGTGGTCGGTTCCCAGTCTGAAGAGCATTGTTTTCTAGTGTATCTGGAGCTGCGGGATTAGATCACCCTCACTGTCTGCACCCAGGCTTGTCTCCCACAAGATTAAAATTACCTCCCTTTTCAGCACTTTGTATATATGAAAGATTAAAATTACCTCCCTTTTCAGCACTTTGTATATATGATTCATGTTTTCCGTTGACGCAGTCTTTAGATATACAAACACTAACCAAAAGACGGGAACTTGAGCATTTTCTGACAATGCAGTTTATTGATTTCAGTGACGCAGTTTTGTCGAAAGCGATACATCTGTGCAGCAGAATAATCTGGACAGGGTTTCCCTAAATTTTGATCCCATGAAACAATACACAAAAAAAGTTAAAAGTGGCGTTGATGAAAGAAGCCAGTTCCATGGAGCTGATAATCAAGTAGTCAAATTATAATACCGTCCACTGAAAGCTATATCTTTCACAAAAACGACGCATATCCCTGAAATGATTATTGGAGACGAGCATGTAATGTAGAGAATGGAAATGGAGATGAGCATACGTGTCATCGCCACTTCACGTGACGACAAGGTTGATGAGGAGGTCTTCTCCCGCCATGCTACCACCATCTTCTTCAGTTTCACTGACGTCACAGTCGTCGCTGCTGAAACCACAATGACGTAGATGAAAAGTTGGAAAGTTGTAAGGAAAAAGAACAGAATATTTAAATGAGCCTTGTTTTGTGCAAAGAATGTACTAGTGTAGATGACTTTGGATGTTGTGTTGGCCACTGGATCAAACACACAGACCACGCTCCACCTCACCCCTATCAACATAGACCCTGACAGAATAAGCAGTGTTGCCGTGGCAAGTATGACAGCTGTCGTTTTGGTTTTGAAAAA